>PVJS01032940.1:0-22468 GCA_004027185.1 Glis glis | reverse complement strand
TTAAAACAAGAATTAATAAGTGGGATAGCATTAAACTACAAAGCTTCTGCTCATCAAAGGAAACCATCAAGAGCCTAAAGAGAAAGCCTACAGAATGGGAGAAGATATTTGCAAGCTATCCCTCTGACAGAGGTCTAATATCTAGGATATACAAAGAACTTAAAAGGCTCTACACTAAGAAAACAAATAATCCGGTCAAGAAGTGGGCAGCTGAAATGAATAGACACTTCACGAAAGAAGAGATACAAATGGCCAATAGATACATGAAAAAATGTTCAAAATCATTAGCAATCAGGGAGATGCAAATCAAAACTACTCTAAGAGCCAGGCGTGGTGGCGCACGCTTGTAATCCCAATACTTTGGGAGGCGGAGACCGGAGGATCCAGGTTCGCGGCCAGCCTCAACTCTCTCGCTCTCTCTCTCCCTGTCTCTCTCTCTCCTTAGTGAGGCCCTCCGCAACTTTGTGAGACCCGGTTTCAAAATAAAGTATAAAAAATAGGGCCCGGGGCGTAGCGCGGAGGTAGAACGCCCCTGCATTCAATCTCCGGTACCGCCAAAAAAAAAAAACTACTGTAATGCACATTGATATAATAAACAGCTGAGTAAAAAAATAACAGGAAGTTTCCAAATAACTTATGTAGATCCTTCCCTCTCAAGGAGGCAGAACACGGCTCTCCACCCCTGAAGTGGGGGCTGTGCTCGGTGACTTCCTGGCACAGCGCACGGGTGCAAAGGGACAAGAGGAGTGAGATGATGCTGGAGAAGCCTGGTCCACACTGCCTTAGGCAGGAGGTGAAGGTGGCACCATTAATGATGTGATGTCGGCTGAGGACATGTCACCTCTGTGGCCTTCCTCTCCAAAACCCACAACCCAGGCTCATCATGAGAAAAATATCTGACAATCCCTAATTGGAGGTGCTTCTAAAGAATACCTGACAGGTCTCCTCAAAACTGTCATGGTCATCAAGACAAGGAAAGTCTGAGAAACTGCAACACCCAAGAGGAGACATGATGGTTAAATGTCACCTGATATTCTGGGTGGGATCCTGATAAAAATACATAAGGGAAAAACTAATAAAATCTGAGTACAGTATGGAGTTTAGCTAATACTGTAAAGAACGAACATCAGTTCTCTAGTTGTGATAAATGCACCACAGTAATATGTTAACGAGAGCAGAAACTGGGTGAAGGATTTACAGAAGCACTCTGGAATATTTTTGCAACTTTTTTTTTTTGCGGTACCAGGGATTGAACCCAGGGGCATTCTACCTCTGAGCTACACCCCTGGCCCCATTTTTTATACTTTATTTTGAAACTGGGTCTCACGAAGTTGCAGAGGGCCTCACTAAGTAGCTGAGGCTGGCCGTGAACCAGGATCCTCCAGTCTCCGCCTCCCAAGTACTGGGATTACAAGCATGTGCCACCATGCCCGGCCTTTTTTGCAACTTTTCTGTAGATTTAAACTTATCGTAGCCAGGCATGGTGGCACACGCTAGTAATCCCAGTACTTGGGAGGCTGAGACAGGATGATCACAGTTTCAAGGACAGCCTCAGTAAGTAGTGAGACTCTTATCAACCTAGTGAGACCCTGGTTCAAAATAAAAATAAAAAATAGGGCTGAGGATGTGGCTCGGAGGCAGAATGCCCAGTACCACAAAAAATAAAATAAAATAAAAAATAAACTTATCCTAATATAAAAATTGCATTTGAAGATATTCTTAGTGGTCACAATAGCTCATACCCCTGCCTCACGCCCTTGGCAATGTGACCTTGCTGTTCCTCCCTTGGGAAAGTGGTTTCTGCTTCTCCACCTCTTGAATCTGGGCTGGCCTGATGGCTTGGGACAGTAGGATATAATGGAAGTAAACTCATCATGGAGTTCCAAGAGGCCTTGTATATTGCAGAATGGTGAGAAGCACATGGTCAAGCCACCCCTTGTGTCCCAGCCAGTAGCCAGGAGAAAATGAGTGACCACAAGCCTTTCCTCACAGCCTTCAGCTCTAGAAGAGGTGAGGGGAAGAGGTGCTTTCTTCTGGCCAGGACCAAACATTCTTTTCTCTGGAAGAACATTTTATTTTTCTACCTTTTAGATTTATGTTCATGTGTAAGAAGGAAGTTCCTTGATTTTTCTTTTTTCAAGTAGCTCTCCCTTCAACTTTCAGTACTCTGATATTTTAACTCCTAACCCTGTTGTCCAGTCCATCCATCAAATGGCACATATGGATTCCTTCTGAATTGTTTATATCATCTGTCATCGTCTCTTCTTTATTGTGGCAAAATTCATAAAATGTAAAATTTACCATTTTAACCATATTAAAATGTACAGTTCAGTGACATTAAGTGCATTAACAATATTATACAATCAACACCACTATTTCTATAACGTTTTCACCACCCAAAAAGTAAACCCCGGTTTTTTGTTTTTGTTTTTGTTTTTATAATGGGGATTGAACTCAGGGCATTCCACCTCTGTGCTACACCCCAGCCCTAATTTATTTTCTTATTTTAAAACAGGGGTTCTCTGGGGGCGGGGTCGAGGGCTCACCCACCCTGTGTCCCCAGCGCTCGGGGTCTCCGGGAGCGGGGCCCAGGACTCACCCACCCTGCGTCCCCAGCACTGGGGTGAAGGGTTCTCTGGGGGTGGGGCTGAGGGCTCTCCTGCCCCAAGTCCCCAGCGCCGGGGGCTTTTTGGGGGCGAGGCCGAGGGCTCACCTGCCCTGAGTCCCCAGAACTGTGGAGTCTCTGGGGACAGGGCTGAGGGCTCGCCTGCCTTGCGTCCTCAGTACCAGTGGGAAGGGTTCTCCGGGGGCGGGGCTGAGGGTTCACCCACCTCGAGTCCCCAGCACCGGGGGAAGGGGTTTTCCGGGGGCGGGGCTGAGGACTCACCTGCCCCACGTCCCCAGCACTGGGGAGAGGCGTTCTCTGGGGGCAGGGCTGAGGGCTCGCCCACCCCGCATCCCCAGCACCGGGGTAAGGGGTTCCCGGGGACAGGGCCAAGGGCTTGCCCGCCCCATGTCCCCAGTGCTGAGGGATCTCCAGGGATGGGGCCCAGGGCTCCCCTTCCCCATGTCCCCAGCGCCGGGGGGAGGGGTTCTCTGGGGCAGGTCCAAGGGCTCACCCGCCCTGCATCCCCAGTGCTGGGGGTCGCCAGGGATGGAGCCGAGGGTTCACCTGCCCCGTGTCCCCAGCACCAGGGGGAGGGTTTCTCTGTGGCGGGGCCAAAGGCTCACCCATCCCATGTCTCCAGTGCTGGAGGACTCCATATGCGGGGCCAAGGGCTCATCCACCCCACGTCCTCAGCCCTGGGGGGGGGTTCTGGGAGAGGGGCCAAGGGCTCACCTGCCCTGTGACCTGAGCGCTGCGGGGAGGGGTTCTCTGGTTGTGGGGCCAAGGGCTCGCCCGCCCTGCGTCCCCAGCATTGGGGAGAGGTGTTCTCTGGGGCCGGGCTGAGGGTTTGCCCGCCTCACCTCCTCAGTGCAGGAGGGTCTCTGGGGTCGGGGCCGGGGGCTATCCTGCCCATGTTCTCAGTGCTGGGCGGATGGGGAGGGGGCCATGTCTCATCTATCTTTGTCCTCAGTTCTGGGGTTTTCCAGGACGGTGTTGGGCTGCTCATGGGGGGCCATGGCTTGCCGGCTCGTGTTCTCAGAGTTGGGCTGCTCCTGTGTATGGCCACCTCTTGTCTCTCCTCATCGCACTTGTTGCAGAAGCAGAGGCTCACGGCCACCCATTGAAACCATCATCGTTGTAGATGCAGGTCTGGATTGAGTTGGACTTCATCATGTTCTGGAGTTGATCAGTTTCAATGGTGGTCTATAGTCACTGTTTTCACAAGGATCTGCTGTCTCTTTGCTGTTGGTCTCCGGGAGTCGTGGTGTAGGCATGGCCCCACATAGATGGCGCCTTCGCCTCTGCTCTCCACTCACCAGGTGAAATGCGTGGAATTCTGTTTATTCCCCCGCTCTGTCCGCTATCTTGCACTCCGCTGCTCTTTGGCTCTCTTTGTTTTGTTGAATTTTTTCTGCCTCACTTTTCTCGTTAAGAAGCAGTCTTCCTGCCGGCTGATTTCCAAGTTTCAGAGTGCCGGCAACATGCTGCCTCTCTTTATCTCACTCACCTGTGTTCTTGTTGGGCAGCTCCGGGGGGCCCTACCATGTCTGTCCATGTCCTCAGTGCTGTGGTGTTCTGTGCCTGTGCTAGACTACTCCACGGAGGCCGTGTTTCACCAGCTTATTTTCATGGTGTTGGGCTGCTCCTGTGCCTGGCCGCCTCATCTATGTGTCTCCACGTTGCTTTCTTTGCAGGAACTGAGGCTCGCATCCCACCCTTTGCAGTTGTTGCCATCGTAGGTGCGGATCTGGTTCGACTTAGGCTTCATCATTGTCTGATGTCGACTGCTTTCGATGGACTATAATCGCTGGTTTCACAAGAATCAGCTGTTTCTTTGCTGGAGGATTCCGGGAGCCGTGGTGCTGGCGTGGCTCAGCCAAAATGGCGCCTTTGTCTCCGCTCTCCGCTTACCAGGTGAAATGCTTTGAGCTCCTACCGCCCTCCATTCCACTGCCTCACATTCTGTGGCACTTTGGCTCTCATTGTTTTGAGTTTTGGCTGCCCTACTTTTCTTTTCAAGATGCAGTCTTCCCACAGGCCGAGCTCCAACCCTCGGAGAGCTAGCGACACGCTGCCTCTTGCTATCCCGCCATCTTGGTTCTCCTCCTTTATTTTTAGTTATAATAGTTTTTCACAAATTCCCTAGTGTTTTCTCTTTTCACCTTCATATCATCTGCAGATCGTACAGGTTTACTTTTATTACCTAATTGCCCTGGTGAGAACCACCAGTACAATACTGGATAGAAGTGGTGAGAATGTGAATCCTTGTTCTTGATGTTAGGGAAAAGAACACTGGTTTTAACTATTAAATACGGCATTAGCTATGGGTTATCAATGATGCCTTTATCAAATTCAGGATTTCCCCTTTATTTCTGTGCACGCATGCGTGCATGCATGCGTGTTTGTGTGTGTGTGTGTGTGTTCATCAAGAAAAAATATTAGGTTTTGTCAAAGGCTTCCTCTCCAACTATTTAGATGATTATGTAGTTACTGTTTTCTATTCCATTGGTATGATATTTTACACTGAATTATTTTCAGATGCTATGCCAACCATTCATTCCTGGGACAAATCCCACTTGGTTGTGGAGTGTAATTCTTTTTTTAGGTTTTTTTTATTCAGTTTGTACTATGGCTTGAATGTGTCCCCTCCAAAATTCCCATTGCGGTAATATTAAAAGGTGAGACTTTTGGGAAGTGATTTAAATCATAAGGGATCTGCCTCCATGAATGGAGTAGTGCCTAATAAAAGGGCTAGAGGGAACTAGCTCAGGCCCTTTTTTGCTCTTCCACCCTCCTGCCATGTGAGAACATAGCCTTTCTCCCCTGTGTCTCTGAAGGATGCAGGGCAACATGGCACTAATTTGAAAACAGAAAAGCCTAGACCTCATCAGAGACCAAATATGCTGATTCCTTGACCTTGGACTTAACAGCCTCCAGAATTCTGAGAAATCAATTTATGGGTTTTTTTTTTCATTTGGTTTTGGTTTGGTATTGGGGATTGAATTCAGGTGCATTTTACCTTTGAGCCACTCCCCTATCCCTCTTTTATTTTGAAACAGGATCTCGCTAAATTGCCCATGCGCAAACCTGATATCCTCCTGCCTCAGTCTCCCAAGTACTGAGATTACAGGCTTGCCACCACACATGGCTGTTCTGTATTAATTACACAGTCTCGGGTATTTTGTTATAGAAGTAGAGATGGTCTAAGAAAGTTTGCTAGTATTTTGCTGAAGATTTTTGTGTTTGTATGTATAAGAGACATTAGACTGCAATTTTCTTTTCTAGTGATGTCTTTATCTGATTATTGTATAAGGATAATTTGACTTTATAGAATGAGTTAGGAAGTCTCTCTTCTGTTTTGGGGGGGAAGGATTTATGAAGAGTTGGTATTAATTCTTCTGTAAATGTTTGGTAAAACTAAGTTCTGAAGCCATCTGGGTCTGAGTTTTTCTCATGGGCAATTCTGATTACAAATTCAATCTCTTTACTTTTTTTTTTTTTTTTGCGGTACCGGGGATTGAACGCGGGGGCGTTCTACCTCTGCGCTATGCCCCCAGCCCTATTTTTTATACTTTATTTTGAAACTGGGTCTCACGAAGTTGCGGAGGGCCTCACTAAGGAGAGAGACAGAGAGAGAGAGAGAGAGACAGAGAGAGAGAGAGAGAGAGAGCTGAGGCTGGCCGCGAACCCGGATCCTCCGGTCTCCGCCTCCCAAAGTACTGGGATTACAAGCGTGCGCCACCATGCCCGGCGTCTTTACTTCTTATATGTCTATTTAGACTTTCTGTTTCTTGGTGAGTCAGCTTTGGTAGTTTTAATATTTCTAGATATTTATCCATTTCATCTGAATTATTCATAATATTTCTTCAAGATTTTTTTTTTTGCAGTTCTGGAGATTGAACCTAATGCCTCATACATGCTTGGCAAGCTCTCCATGACTGAACTATATCCCCAACCCCATAATCATTTATTTCAGTAAATTGATGGTAATGTCTCCTATTTCATTTTTGATTTTTGTAACTTGACACATCTCTCTTTCTTTTGGTCAGTCTACCTAATCAATTTTGTTGATTTATTTTGTATTTCATTAAATTCCACTCTGATCTTCATTATTTCCTTCTTTGTGTTTAAGGTTGAGTTTATTCTCTTTTTAGTCTCTAAAGGTCAAAGGTTAGGGTATTGATTTTGAGAGTTTTTTCTTTTTTTGTAAAGGAAGTTGAACTCAGAGGGATTCTACTTCCAAGCTATACTCCCAGCCCTATTTTATTTTTAAATTTAAAACAGGGTCTTGTTGAGACTGGCTTCAAACCAGTGACCCTCCCTCCTTGTCTTTACCTTCCACATTACTGGGATTACAAGCGTGACCATTATGTCCATCTTGAGATCTTTCATCTTTTTTATTTATTTATTTTTTCTTTTGAGTTACTGGGGATTGAACCCAGGGGCTTTCTACCTCTGAGATACACCACCAGCCCTGTGTTTTATTTTGAAAGAGCGTCTCACTAAGTTACTCAGGGCCTCACTAAATTTCTGAGGCTGTCTTCAAACCATGATCCTCCTGTTTCAGTCTCCAAAGTACTGGAATTACAGGCATGTGCCAACACACCTGGCTTAGTATAATTATTATTTCATAACTTCATATCTTTTAAAGTTCTTAAAGAATAAAGAAGTATTATAAATTTATGGCTTGTTATATTCTTATTTTTCCCATGACTAGTTCTCTTAATTTATTTCTCTGGATTCAAGTTACAATCTGGCGTTATTTTCTTAACATGATAGAGCTTTGCTCCTACCCACATTCTTTGTGTTGTTATTGGCTAATGTATTAAATTTCTATAAGTCATAGGCCAAACATTAAAAACATACGATTTAAGATAATTTCTTTTAAAATCTGTTAAGAGAGGGAAGAATAAATATGCATTTATAATGACTTTTATAATTACATTATTACTTTTACTGGTGCTGTGTTACTTTGTGTGGATTTGCATTGTTACCTGGGGGTCATTGACTTTCAACTTGAAGAACTTCCCTTAGGATTTCTTATAAGGTGGGTCTGCTAGCAATGAATTTTCAGCTCTTGTTTATCTGGGAATGTTTTCATTTCAGTGTGTGTGTGTGTTTGTGTGTTTGTGTGTGTGTGTGTGTGTGTGTGTGTGTGTGCGCTAGTTAACAGAGATTGAACACATGGATATTCTACCTCTGCATTATACCCCCAATCTTCTTTATGTTTTGTTTTGAAACAGGGTCTTGCTAGCCTGCTGAGAGCCTTGATAAATTGCTTAGGCTGGTCTTGAACTTGTGATCCTCCTGACTCAGACTACCAAGTATTGGGATTATAGACATGCACAACCACACCTGGCTTCACCTTCACTGTTGAAAGATAATTCTGCTGGGTATAGGAATCTTGGTTGATAGATTTTTCTTTCAGTTTTTTGAATATGGTATCCCACTATCTTCTGCCCTCCATGATTTCTGATGAGAGATCTGCTGTTAATATATTGAGAATCCTTTGGCAAAGAGAATCCTTTTCTCTTTCTACTTTGAAGATTCTCTCTTTGGCTTTCTCTTTCAACACTATGATCATATGCCTTTGTGTGGATTTTTTAAATTTTATTTTACTTAGAGTTTTTGAGCTTTTTGGAGTGTAAATTCATGTCCTTCATCAAATTTGGGAAGTGTTTGGCCATTATTGCCTTCAAATATTTTTTTCTGCTCCTTGTTCTCTCCTCTCTTTCTGGGATTCTAATCATGCATATGTTGGTGTGCTTCAGCATTTTCTATAAGTCTGTTGGGCCCTTTTAATTTTTATTTCTTGTTATTTACATTGCATCAATATCTAATTCTCTCTCTCTCTCTCTCTCTCTCTCTCTGTTTGCTAATTCTTATGGAAAAAAATAACCTCTCACAGAATATACATTCCCAATAAATTTTTTCTTAGAAGAATTATACATAAGTCTGGCTTCTGTTCTTTTTTAGGATGTTCTGAGTTTCACACGGCATCTCTACCTGTTTTTCATTCACCCAGTTGGTTCTTTCAGTCTAAAATTTTTCTTTCTTCAGCTCAGGAAAAAGAAAAACTCCTTCTAGTGTCTCTCTGCTATTTTTCCCTCTACATTTTTTCTGTCTCTGTGGAACTACTGCAGACCCCTTGAATTTATTCCTTGTGTCATTCTTTCATTCTTTTCTTTTTTACTTTCATCTCTCGAGATTATCCTATGTTTTTCCTTTCTGCTTAGTAATTTTTACCTCAGCAGTTACATTTATCATATTGGGGTTTTTTTTTTTTTTTTGGTACTGGGGATTGAACCCAGGGATGTTCTACCTCTGAGCTACACCACCAGCCCTATTTTATTTATTTTGAAACAGGGTCTCACTAAGTGGAAGAGGGCCTAAGTTGCTGAGGCTGTCCTTGAACCTGCACTCCACCTGTCTCAGTCTCCCAAATACTGGGATTACAGGCATGCACCACCATACCTGGCACAAGAACTACCCTTTGTTCTGATCATTTTTCTTATTCTACTATGTTGTTGCCTCAAAACTCAGGATCTAATTATCTCAATCAAGTCAAGTTGCAGAGATATTTTAAGAACTTTTAAGAATGTTTTAAGAACTTTTAAGATATTTTAAGAACACATCTAACCTCAGTGTGGTTTCAGGGATAGGATAACTGCAGTAAATGTTTCTATTTAAAAAATGGGGATGGGTGTAGTGGCACACACCTGTAATTCCAGTACTTGGGAGTCTGGGACAGGAGGACTGCAGGTTTAAGATCAGCCTTAGCAACTTAGCAGGCCCTCAGCAACTTAGGAAGACCATTTAAATTTTTTTTAAATAATAAAAAAAATGGCTGGAAGCTGGGCATGGTGGCGCACGCTTGTAATCCCAGTACTTGGGAGGCTGAAACCAGAGGATCCAGGTTCGCGGCCAGCCTCAGCTATATAGTGAGGCCCTCTGCAACTTAGTGAGACCCTGTTTTAAAATAAAGAATAAAAAATAGGGCTGGGGGTGTAGCCCGGAGGTAGAATGACCCTGGGTTCAATCCCTGGTAACGCAAAAAAAAAAAAAAAAGGGTTGGGGATGTTGCTCAGAGTTAGAATGCCCCTGGGTTCAATCTTCAGGCACACACACACACACACACACACACACACATACACACACACACACACTCTGGAAACCACAGTCAAATAGGCATATCATAATAATCAGCTGGGCATATACTACCAGCTCTTCATTGAGTTCCAGTATACGCCCTGGGAGTGATTCTCCACCACTTCTGTGTCTGCACTCTTGAGTTATTCAACCTTTTCCACATGAAATGGGCTGTTTGCATGCCTCCCTGCCCACAGAACTGTAGCGACTTTTCTGTTCTTTTCAGAACAAGCTGGTGTCTCTATTACAAATGTCATAGGTTTCCTATTGAAGTTCCCCCCACTTAGATCTTGAAAACAAACATCTCTCTGGTTTGGGTTGAGTGTCTGTTAAAGTGCTCTTGAATGATATTCTTAAAATTCAGATGTGTCATGTCATATAGTCTCAGGGCCACATACTTAAGTCTTTCTGAAGTCTTAAAACAGGGTCTTACAGCTGCGCCCTTGAGATGATCTTTACCATGAAGACCACTTATTTTGAGCAAGACTTTAGACTGGGACACAGTTGAGGAGGTATGGTTAAGATCTTTAAGTATGGCCAAGTATAATTAGCCCTGCAATTGGAGAACTATCAATGGTATGTGAATAAAAGACCTTAGACCAGTCAGCTGGATGGTTGGCATGGGCTCTGTGTCCTGGGATGGAATGCTGACAAGCATGAATAAAGTCCTACATTCTGATATTACATGACTGGCTTGGGAACATGGTTTTAAGTGTTATCCCTCGTACCGGAAATTCAGGAAGACACATGGAAAGATTGTGATATAGTTATTGAAGTGCCAATGAGGTGGTATAATGGGGGGTGACTGGATATTATCTATGTTCTTGGTGGTCTAATTTAGTGTGCCCAAGACCAAAGAATTGATTGGTTATAGTTCAAAGACCAGCCATGGGCATGCAGTACTGAGGACAACATATTGATAAGAGAGCACCAAGATGGGAGGACCAGGGACCAAAGCCTGAGGAAAGCAATAATGGTAGCTGGTGGATAATTCTGAAAAGACAATAACACAGATATTTGAAAGCTAAGAGAAAAGCAAGAAAGGGAACTGTCACAGAAGCCAAGAGAAGAGGGTAGCTGCAGATTAAACTTGTTTGGAGAAAGCCATTCTTACTGGAAGATTCCATCCTTTCACCTGAAATCTCTATATACAGTTCCAAGACTCTATACACAATTCCAAGACTCTATACCCACACAAAGATCCAGACTTTATAATCTGTAAGTGACTCAATCCTTATGTCTTCCAAGGGACCAAATTCTTGCATAATACTGGACCTAAGATTTCAAGATATCTGAATCATTTCTTATTTCTTATAAATGTGTGAAAGAGGTACATGCCAAAGTTCCAGATTTGTAAAGGAGCAAAGTTTATTAGAATAAAAAGCCAGAAAATGTGAAGAATTAGAGAGGAGAAAGTTAACTAAGCCAATGTCCTTTGACCACTTATGGAATGCATTTTTTTCCCATTTCATGGGAAATTTTGAATTAAAATTTTGGTAAAAATTTTGACAATTAGTCCTCTCCACCATCTTCACTTTCAAAGAGAATACAAGAGGCCATAAGACTGCCCCAAATAGGCCTTGGGGTGGAGTTGGAGTGGCAGTTAGTGGTGGACACGCTTCATCTTCCTGTGTCTGCTGAGGTGAGACTTCTGGCCGAAGCCTTGCCCACAGCTCTTGCACACATAAGACTCCTCCCCCTGGTGTGCCATCTGATGTAAGGCCAGGTGTGACTTGTAGATAAAGCCTTGGCCACACTCTCTGGACATGCAAGGCTTCTGAGTGCACCTGCTTATGTGTGATTAAGGCCGAATTGTTGCTGAAGCCCAGTCTTCACTGCCAGCAAATGTACAGCTTCTCCAGGGAGTGCTTCCTCCTGTGCCTGAAGAGCCCTGCCTGGTGGCTGAAGCCTCGCCCGCCCTCCTTGTACGGCTGTTCCCCTGAGTGTGTCTGCTAGGGTGCAATGAGACTGTGCTTCTGGCTGGTTTTTGCCACACTCGCGGCACATGTATGGCTTCTCACCCGAGTGCATCGTCTGATGGGTGATGAGGTTGGAATTCCAGTTAAAGCATCGCCCGCACTCCCTGCACGTGTACGGCTACTCGCTCGAGTGCGTCCTCTGGTGGATGGTGAGACTGGACTTACGGCTGAAGCCTTTAGCGTACTCGCTGGACACGATGGACTTCTACCCCGAGCGCGTCCTCTGGTGGATGATGAGTCTGTACTTCTGGCTGAAGCCTTTGCCGCACTTGCGGCACACATACGGGTTTTGCCCGAATGCGTCCTCTGGTGGATGATGAGTTTGGATTTCTGGATGAAGCCTTTGCCACACTCGCAGCACACGTACGGCTTCTCACCTGAGTGCCTCCTCTGGTGGATGATGAGTTTGGACTTCTCCCTGAAGCCCCTGTCGCACTCATGGCACACATACGGCTTCTCACCCGAGTGCGTCCTCTGGTGGACGATGAGGCCTGACTTGAATTTGAAGCCTTTGCTGCACTCTTGGCATATGTATGGCCTCTTGTCTGAGTGCGTCTTCTGGTGGATGGAGAGGCCTGACTTGAATCTGAAGCCTTTGCTGCACTCTTGGCACACATACGGCTTCTCACTCGAATGCGTCTTCTGGTGGATGATGAGGGTGGACTTCTGGCTGAAGCCTTTGCTGCACTCGCGGCACGTATATGGCTTCTCACCCGAGTGTGTCCTCTGGTGGGTGATGAGGGTAAACTTCCGGCTGAAGCTCCGCCCACACTCACAGCACAAGTACGGCTTCTCGCCTGAATGTGTCCTCTGGTGGAAGATGAGGCTGGATTTCTGTCTGAAGCTTTTCCCACACTCGCGGCACACAAATGGCTTTTCACCCGTGTGCGTCTTCTTGTGGGTAATGAGTTTGGACTTCCGGATGAAGCCTCGCCCACACTCATGGCACACATATGGCTTCTCGCCCGAGTGTGTCCTCTGGTGGAGGGTGAGGGTGGTCTTCTGGCTGAAGCCTTGCCCACACTCGTGACATACGAATGGCTTCTCGCCTGAGTGCGTCCTCTGGTGGGCGATGAGGGTGGACTTCTGGTTGAAGCCTCGCCCACACTCGCGGCACATGTATGGCTTCTCACCCGAGTGTGTCCTCTGGTGGATGATAAGGCTGGATTTCTGGCTGTAGCCTTGCTCGCACTCGCAGCACACGTACGGCTTCTTGACCGAGTGCGTCCTCTCGTGGATGATGAGGTTGGACTTCCGTCTGAAGCCTCGCCCACACTCGCTGCACACATATGGCCTATCATTCGAGTGCGTCCTCTGGTGGATGATGAGGGTGGACTTCCTGGTAAAGCCTCGCCTGCACTCATGGCACATGTATGGCTTCTCCCCCGAGTGCGTCTTCTGGTGCCTGGCCAGGCTCTTCTTCAGACTGAAGCTCTTCTCACACACACTGCACACGTACGGCTTCTCCCCTGAGTGTATCCTCTGCTGACTGGGCAGGCTGGTCATCTTGCTGAAGCCCAGTCTGCTCTCACCGCAGTGGACTGCTCCAAACCCTGAGACTTCTATCCTCTTCAGCAACTTGTCAGCGTCCTTGGGGCTCCCCACCTCCGCTGGGCTGGCATCCAACCCCACTGCTCTGATACCATGCTGGGAGCATACCAGTGAACTTTGGGGTGGCTTGGGAAATGGTCCCAAAGTCCTTTTCTTTGTCCTACCAAACCAAGGCTTGGTGCCTTCCCTCTTTTGACCTTCTGCTCTATCGCGCCAGGATCTTCCATTCAAGGCTTGCTGCTGCTGCTTATGGTCTCCCAGGTATGGGTCCCCAGACTCGACAGGACTTCCTACACATAAGCATGTCACAATCCCGGGGCAGTGATCACACAGCACGTGTTGCTCTGGGGATTTCTGGCTGGAGAAACCTAGAGGGCAGAGAGGACCGGGGTGCAGTTCTGGCTTTAGTCCTCCTGCAGAGAGAAAAGTCCGAGTCAGAATGGAACCTAAAATGATGCTGAGACTTGACCCTATTCTTAAAAGTAAATGCTACTGACCAAGACTTACTTTATACAGCCGAATTCCCAGCCCATCCATACAACTTACATCTTCTTTTTTTGTGTGTGTGTGGTACCAGGGATTGAACCCAGGGGCGTTTTACCTCCGAGCTACACCCCCGGCCCTTTTTTTATACTTTATTTTGAAACCGGGTCTCACGAAGTTGCGGAGGACCTCACTAAGTAGCTGAGGCCGGCCTTGAACCCAGATCCTCCAGTCTCTGCCTCCCAAGTACTGGGATTACAAGCGTGCGCCCACCACGCCCGGCTTACATCTTCTATTCTAATCCAGAAAACCCACTACAAATGTGGGGCAGTAAAAGCATCACAGGCACTTTTGGGTACATAAATATGGCCAACATGCAACGGTCCACATGATTATCATTACAAGTACCTTCTATCTCACAACCACACAAATAGAAACCACGCCCCCAAATTTTTTGTTTGCTTGTTTTTTCCTGAGAGCTATCTCACCATGTGGAATTATTTGCCCCTCTTCCCTGTAATCCCAGTACTTGGGATGCTAAGACAGGAGGATTGCAGGTTCAACTATTTCAAAATAAAAAATAGGGCTGGGGTGTACTCAGAGGTAGGATGACCCCAGATTCAATCCCCAGTATCACAAAAACAAAACAAACAAAAAGAGCCGAGTGCAGTGCAGCACACCTGTTATCCCAATACTTGAGAAGCTGAGACAGGAGGATCCACAGGTTCAAGGCCAGACTCACAAATGTAACAAGATCCTTAGCAACTTAGAAAGACCCCATTTCAAAATCAAAAGGGCTGAGCATGTACCTCAGATGTAGAATGCCCCTAGATTCAATCTATAGTACAAAAAAGAGAGAGAAAGTGAATGAGCAAGTACCAGTTAAAGTGTGTGAAACATGCCAGGCATGGTGGCACATGCTTGTAATCCCAGTACTTGGGAGGCTAAGACAGGAGGATTTCAGGTTTGAGACCAGTATCAGCAACTTAGGGAGACCCTGTTTCAAAATAAAAACATGAAATTGGGCTGGTGGTGTAGTTTGGAGGTAGAATGCCCCTGTGTTCAATCCCCCATAACAACAACAACAAAGTGTGTGAGACACATGAACTGGAGTTTGTCCACTCAGTGACAAGTATGTATCAGAGGATGACTTTGAGTCAGAGTTTCTGCAAGGCAGCAGGCCCTCAGCAGTGGACAACACAAACACAGCCTAGGTCCCCACTGACTTAAAACATGCTCTCTCTTAGTGCCCCCTACCCATCTCTAAACCCTGCTAATTTCCATAGTTAATGTAACATTTCCTAGAAACCAGTATAAAAGAAACATTTCCAGCTAGGGAGGTAGTTCAGTGGAAGAGGGCTGGACTAGTATGCATGAGGCCCTGGGTTCGATTTCCAGCACCACACAAACACTCATACACCCCAAAACAAAAATTTTCTACACTGCACCTCTTGTGTAGGCAATATTACTATTGAATCTAGTTTCATCACAACTGGCTCTAGTCAGCTAAAGGCTGATAAAGCAATCTGAGAAACTGCTATAGATCTTAACTGAACCCACCTAACCACTCTTTTCTTGACCAATGAATAATCAAACTTACTAGAACTTTGTACACATCTACAGCACAGAATTATGCCATCCTATACAGAATGTTTTCAATTATAACTGAATTATTATAACTAGCATAATTATAATAAATATTACGATTAGCATAACCAACCCTCCTGAACACTTAAAAGTTCCTGCTTCTTTCCACTCATTAAACTACTAAGTAAATTACTTCCTTTTGTGTTTTAATGCCTGACAAATAAATAAACTTACCTTCTTTTCCTTTAATAGCTCCAGGGGCCTTTACTTCAAGCTTGATGACTGTGTGAAGAGACACACATCTAGCCTGATGTCCACCTCTTCCCAGCCCCAGCACTGGGAAGGACCTAGCTTGGATACCTATGAAACATCATCCCTTTGCAATGACTGAACCCTGACTGCTTTCACTGAGGTCTCATTAAGTTGATTTTGTTTCATAGAGGTTAACTGAGGATCTACAACTCAAAACTGATTTTGTATTTCTACTTCTGGCCAGCAAACTTCCTTGAGGTGATAGTAACTCTGGAGTGGGTGGAGTTTTCAGATTTGATTTGTTGGCTATTTTTTCCTCTTGAGTATGACAAGAAGAGAAGCAAGTGCTGGTGTCTCCTCGGTCTGCTGTCATACACATCAAGTCACATTCATGATAAAAAGGTCTTTTGGCAGTAGAAGAAACTCTGGTGTGTACTCTGGGTAAGCGGGGTGACTGTGGTTTTTTTTTTACAGTTTCCTCAAAAATTTACTTATTTATTTATTTATTATTTATTTTTAACATGCTTTTATTGGTGCATTGTAGTCTCACATCACAATGAAAATCTATTTGATGTTAACATACATGCACACAGCTCTTAGTGTCCTCCCTCCCGCCTCTCCCCTATGATTCTGATATTAGAAATTCTGCCACCCCTAATGGGAACCAAGGTCTCTGATATGTATAGTAAATTGTGTGGCTACACAAAGTGGCAGGTTTTTATTTACTCTAAACATTATTCAGAATTACAGTGGCCCCTTTGGAGAAATTTTATCTTTTTTTTTTTTTTTTGCGGTACCAGGGATTGAACCCAGGGGCTTCAATCCCTGGTATTTAAAAAAAAATTACTGAGACTGTTCTTGAACCTGCAATCCTCCTGTCTCAGCCTCCCAAGTACTGGAGTTATAGGCATGTGTCACCACATTAGCATAACATTTTAGTGATAAAAAGCTTGGTTAACTTTCTCAAAGAAGTTTAATTAAATTTCTAAGATTCTTATACTGATTGTAGAGATTGATAAGCTAATATTGCACCCCAGATGTTTAAGATTAGGAAAATGTAGACACATGTGTTCAGCTACTATCTTATAACTTGTGCACAGTGTCAGATTGATGTGAATCTACAGTTACTTTATTTAAACTCCAGAAGTACCATATTTTCCAGGCAATTTTTAACATCAACACTGATTATGCTGCTTCTCAATTTCTAAGATCTCTATTAAAAACTCACAAGAATTAATATTTCTGTTTAAAAATCTGACAAGTAAGCCGGGCGTGGTGGCGCACGCTTGTAATCCCAGTACTTTGGGAGGCGGAGACCGGAGGATCCAGGTTCGCGGCCAGCCTCAGCTCTCTCTCTCTCTCTCTCTCTCCTTAGTGAGGCCCTCCGCAACTTCGTGAGACCCGGTTTCAAAATAGAGTATAAAAAATAGGGCCGGGGGTTTAGCGCAGAGGTAGAACGCCCCTGGGTTCCATCCCTGGTACCGCAAAAAAAAAAAAAAAAAAATCTGACAAGTAAAAATTATACATATTTATTATATATAACATGTTTTGAAATATGCATACATTGTGAAATGGGTAAATCAAACTATAATTAACTTATGTATTACCTCAGAGAACTGTTATTTGTGGAAAGAACACCTAATATTTATTCTCTTAGTGGTTTTCAAGAATACAAAACATTGTATAGTCACCATGTTATAAAATAGAGCTCTTGAATTTATTCCTCCTATCTGAAATTTTATATCCTTTGACCAACATCTCATCTTCCCAACTTTGTCTTCCCACCCTCAGCTCCTGGTAGCCACCATTTCTACTTTGATTATATGAGTTTTACATTTTCTATTACAACATATGAGCATGGTAATGCAATCTGTGACTGGCTTATTTTAATAAACACAATATCCCCCAGGTTCATTCATGTTTTTGAAAATAAACTTGCTATGTTTATTTACTGTTTTATTATGTACTGTATTAACATTCTGATCAATGAAGAGATGAAGACAATTCTATGCTTTTCTTGTTACTGGCCTGTTTTGAAGACTCTGATATCACCTTTCCTCAATCCAGGACCCAAATACAGAATAATGGAACTGCTGATATATTTAACAACTAAAACAAGAAAACTTTTTCCCTGCAACATCTGTAATTTGATTTCTAACACAGCTTCCTGTACATCTTGCTTTTGCACAGCATTCTGAGGGCTGATTTGCTGAAGACTCTCCTGAGAGTTACTAAACAAAAGATTAAAAAATAAAAACAAGGACTTAAAATGGACAAATCAAAAAATAAGTCAGGCTGGTAGCACTGCTGGTCCTACAGGAACACTCAGATCACATGAAGCCCCACATCCTCTCTTTCTGCCCAACACTCCTTCCACACCCTGGGCTAGACCTACCTCTACTGTCCCAAGAGGAAGATCTGTGCGTCCCTCAAGTAGACAAGCATCACAGAGCTGGCTGAATGTCCCTGTTTCATAACGCTGCTTCCATATCATTGCCTACCCTACACCTTTTAGGATCATGATCGGCCTCTTGATTTCACAGCCTTCCCTGAAGTCCTGGTAACCTGGCTCACATCCTCTCCACCCCAACATCTGTCAGCAATCTAAGGTGCTCCTGCAGGGGTGACCCAGTGGCTAACACAGGCTTTCAGCAGCACTTGCCTCCCTGCTCACCAGGCACGTACACCATGGACACCATCAGACACTGCAGTCTGCACACTCGTCAGGGTCACTCTTGTGCACACTTCCTTCTCTGATGCAGCCTTTCATTCCTGGCTCACTGTGGTCAAGTCCCACAACCACACTGTCCCATGGCCCTGCTCTTCATATACCAGTCCTTCATCTTACTACTTAATCACACTACAGAGATCCAATGGACTTACGGATCCTGAATATAGGCCCTAACCCAACAGGACTGGAGTCCTTATAGGGAAACAAAGAGTAAACAAGAGTGTGTGAGCACAGCCTCCCAAGTACTGGGATTACAAGCGTGTGCCACCATGCCCAGTTTTGGCCCCACCTTTTACAATTCTGTCCTCATACAGGTAACTAGTAGTAATGGTGAACAGCAATAGATTTCTATGTCCACATAAACATACTGATATGTACTCTTTCACACCCCTAACTTTGTCTAACAAAAGACTGACATGAGTAATATATGTGGTTCTGCAATTTTTCATTTATTAATAAATCTGTTCAGTATCAATCATTCACTTAAAGAACATAAAGGAAAACTTGCTTATAATTAATGAACAGATAGAACATCTCATCACAGAAATAGAAAATTGTAGTAAAACAAAATGGAGATTAGAAAACTGAAAAACATCTTAAATAAAAATTCACAGGCTAGAGCCAGGCGTGGTGGCGCACGCTTGTAATCCCAGTCCTTGGGAGGCTGAGACTGGAGGATCCGGGTTCGCGGCCAGCTTCAGCTACTTAGTGAGGCTCTCCGCAACTTAGTGAGACCCTGTTTCAAAATAAAGACTAAAAAATAGGGCCAGGGGTGTAGCTCAGAGGTAGAATGTCCCTGGGTCCAATCCCCGGTACCGCAAAAACAAAAAAAAAATTCACAGGCTAGGGCTGAACAAAATATTGGAGACAACAGACAACACAGTAAATGTGAAGACAGGTCAACAGAAATCATCCAATCTGAAGAACACAGAGAAAAAAAGATTTAAATATATAGCTAGGTCTCAGAACCTGTGGAACAACATAAAGAGAATGAATACACATGTAAGTGTAGTCCCAAAACGGAAGAGAAAGGGTCAGAAAATACATGCGAAGGAACAATGTCCTTAAGGCAGTCACATCAGAGTCAAACTACTGAACACCAAAAGTTCAGAGAACGCATTGAAAGCAGCCAGAGGGTATGATGGTACATTTAATCGGGGTCAAAACGACGCAAACAAGAGCTGACTTGTTTGTAACAATGGTGGAAAAAACACTGGGACAGTATCTTTAAAGTGCTGCAAATAAAATAAGGACAAGGGTACAGCCTGGAGGTACAAGTCCCCTGGGTTCCACACCAGTATTACAATAAATAAATAAATAGGAATATAATGCTACCTGCAGCACAAGAAACACTAAATGAAATCCTAAAGAATGAAGGAAAATGACAATGGGAAAAATTCAAATCCTCAAAAGAAAAAAACAAATAAGAAATGTTAATTTACCTGGTTGAGTATAAAAAGACTATTCCCCCCCCCTTTATAATTTTGGTACTGGGAACTGAACCTAGAGGCATTCTTCCTCTGATCTACACTACCAGCCCTTTTGATTTTTAATTTGAAACTAAGTTATGTTGCTGAGGCTAGTCTTGAACCTGTGATTCTCCAGTCTCAGCCTCTCAAATACTGGGATTACAGGCATGTGCCATGACACCCAGCTATTTGTTTTCCTGTATCAGCCTCCCAAGTACTGATATTACAGGCCTGTGTACACTGGGTGAAGTAGAACATGCCCGTAATTCCAGTACTTGGGAGGCTGATACAGGAGGATCACAGGTTTGACAAAAGCCTAAACAATTTAGGGAGTGTCTAAGTAACAAAATAAAAATAAACTAGAGGTCATAAATAAAATTCTTCTTCTTTCAAAATAAAAAATAAACTAGAGCTAGGAGTGTAGCTCAGAGGCAGAACACCCCTGGGTTAAATCTCCGGTACCACAAAAATATTAAAAATTCAAAGGATAACTACAGAATAGTTCGTTAGATCTGAGAATTGCAGTGTTCTTTTTTTTTTTTTTTTTTTTTTTGCGGTACCGGGAACCCAGGGGCGTTCTACCTCCACGCTACACCCCTGGCCCTATTTTTTATACTTTATTTTGAAACCGGGTCTCACGAAGTTGCAGAGGGCCTCACTAAGTAGCTGAGGCTGGCCACGAAACCGGATCCTCCGGTCTCAGCCTCCCAAGTACTAGGATTACAAGTGTGCACCACCACACCCGGCTGCAGTATTCTTAAGTTTTACATAAATTGGTATTCAATTGAGTAGAATACAGAAAGTTACTATTGTATATGATACTTGATTAGAACAGGAGTCAGCCAACTTTTTCTTAGTGAAGGCAAATATTTTAAGTTTTTTTTTTTTCTTGTGGACCAGGGATTGAACCCAGGGGCGTTCTACCTCCGCGCTACACCCCCGGTCCTATTTTTTATATTTTATTTTGAAATTGGGTCTCACGAAGTTGCGGAAGCCTCACTAAGTAGAGAGAGAGAGAGAGAGAGAAAGAGAGACAGGGAGAGACAGAGAGAGAGCTGAGGTTGGCCGCGAACCTGGATCCTCCGGTCTCTGCCTCCCTAAGTACTGGGATTACAAGATATTTTAAATTTTAAGGGCTAAAATACAAAATGGAGGACATTATATATATTTTTACATAACCATTTAAGAATGTAAAAAGCACTCTTAGCCTACAGTTGTTTTTAGCATTCCATTTCAATTTCTCAACTGGCTTTTTAGCTTTCCTTTCTCCTACTGGGATTTCCCTTCTTTATCTCACTCAATTTTTTCTATATTTTTTTATCTTTTTTAAAAACATAGTAAAAGGAGAAAGAAACCCATAAGCGTGGAAGAGAGTGGAGTCAGCTTGGGAAGACAAGGCTTCCTGAAGGAAGAAGGCCACAAGAGTCACCAGGGAAGTCCCTCACATGGGTGGAGATGGAGGTCTGGAAGGGAGGCTGTGCCGGGCAATGTGAACAGCAGCCAAGAGGTCAAGGGAACAACTTCCCTCCCAGCACCGGATCCACACTGCCTCTCTCCCGCCCTCTCAGCTGCTGACAGCCCTGTGTTCCTCTATCTCATTGGCCCAGTTTCCTCCCACTCACCTGGACAGGAGGCTGGTGGACATTTTCTCTCTTCTCTCCATGTCGCTTTCCCTTGCTCCAGCTGGATGATAAGTTTTGGTTTAGAAGATGGAATTCCTGCCCACAGGAAAAGAAAACAACGTGACCATACACCGTGAGGTCAAGGGCCATTGAAGAATTCAGAGCCAAACCGGGTGAGGATCTTTGAAGGGTGGTACAAAGACCTGGAAATAGTGGGGCAGTAAACTCAAAGAGAGCACGCTGATTCTGTCCAAGCTCGGTGGATGAACACCTCCATCACACAGCATGTAAAATAAATTAACTTAGGAAGAGAGCTGGCCTAGAGGAAAAGGCCTAGAAATGCAGAGTATCACCCAACACACACACACACACACACACACACACACACACACACACTTTAACTCTATAAAATCTGACCTTCTCTGGGGAAATAGAAAACAAAATGACTTTGCTTTTGAGTGCAAACTGAAGGTCAGGTTAAAAAGAAAGACTGTTAGCCAGGCATGGTGGCACATGTTTGTAATCCCAGTACGTGAGAGGCTCAGACAGGAGGATTGCATGTTCACGGCCAACCTCAACAACTTAGTGAGGCCATCCTCAACTTACTGAGACCCTGTTTCAAAATAAAAGAATAAAACAGGGCTGTGGGTGTAGCGCGGAGGTAGAACGCCCCTGGGTTCCATCCCTAGTACCACACACACAAAAATAAATAAATAAATAAATAAATAAATAGAAATAAATAAATAAATAAATAAATAAAAGAACTATTGTTGCATCAAACATATCCTAAACCTCTGAGTGACAGGCATGCAAGTCTTCAGAGATCCCGTGCTCACCAAGAGAGACCAGGGTGCTGTAGTTCTCCAGCATCACCTCCCTGTACAGGGTCCTCTGATCAGGGCTCAGCAGGCTCCACTCCTCCTGGGAGAAATACACAGCCACATCCCTGAACGCCATGTGTGCCTGGAACACAAAACACAGCCCTGCTCACCTGAGGACTGGCCTTGCTCAGGGGAGGGCCAGGGAGCAGCTGCTCT
>PVJS01032939.1:0-22468 GCA_004027185.1 Glis glis | reverse complement strand
GCTACACCCCCGGCCCTATTTTTTTATACTTTATTTTGAAACCGGGTCTCACAAAGTTGCGGAGGGCCTCACTAGGTAGAGAGAGAGAGAGAGCTGAGGCTGGCCGCGAACCTGGATCCTCTGGTCTCCGCCTCCCAAAGTACTGGGATTACAAGCGTGCGCCACCACACCCGGCAAAAGATGTCTTCTTAACAACTAGAACTACCCTAGACATATTCAGGCATGCAGCCTAAACATTACTAACATTCTACAGTGTTATCAAATTTAAACACACATCTAAGGGCACATCTGAAATTTTTCTGCCTGAAACTAGCATCTCCGAAATGAAGGGGATATTTCTTCAAATAAAAATCTGAAGGGTAAGTCTGGAGTTGAACAAAGTTAATCAGGTTTCTTTATTGCAGGTCTTCAGAACTTAACATATAAATATATAATACAAATCTCCCATATGAGAATGAAGGAATGAAGGCTGTAGCATTTCTGAAATGTTTTTTTCAAAAAATGTCTATTAATACCTCAGATAGGCTGTGGAAGACTATTTGGGAAATACCAATCTCATTGGCCCATGACATTTCATTTAGTTTTACTTTGAATAGTTATTTCAAGGTAAAAGTTTCCACCTATACTTGGAAACTGAATACAAGATCACAGAGTCAAACTGATGAACTGCCAAACAAATAATTGATAAAAGAAAATACAGGCATTCTTATATACTTACCACACTGTGCACAAATTGGTAACTTCTGTACAGAATTGCAAAAATAGCAAAATGCTCTATTCTTCTGCCGCCTTGCCATGTAAAATAAAAATTTAAATATGGTCAATTTCTGATAAAAGACCATAAGGACTATTTTATTATATATAGATAGAAAAGGAAATAAATTTACCTCTGACACTTGTCACATTCCTATAAAATGTAAAAATATAACATTACTATTTCTGCTGGCTGAAAAATGCAAATTTACTTACATTATAAGAATATCTTGTTTTCCATGTTAAAATTTAAGCGGCACCACCCCAGACCCTGCAGCTCTACCCATGTATACAAGCATCTGCACACACTTAGATAACAAAGGTATGTCACACAGATATGATCTGAGCGTACCACCCCAGAGGAAGAATGGATTACCAACAAGAGGCTGAATACTGTGACGGTTTGTTTTTTGAGTGTTTTTTAAGTAAACAAATACTACAGAATTGACATAATAAACAGTAGAGAATGCAAAATAATAAAGATCACAGAACATCTACATTTAAACATGGCTTTAAAAGCTTGCCGTAGTCTGATCCCTGACCACTTTTAAACCTTGTTGGCCTATTCTTTTTATCTATTTATTTATTTATTATTTTTCGCGGTACCGGGGATTGAACCCAGGGGTATTCTACCTCCAAGCTACACCCCCGGCCCTATTTTTTTTATACTTTATTTTGAAACTGGGTCTCACGAAGTTGCGGAGGGCCTCACTAAGTAGCTGAGGCTGGCCACAAACCTGGATCCTTCGGTCTCCGCCTCCCAAGTACTGGGATTATAAGAGTGCGCCACCACGCCCGGCTGGCCTATTCTTTTTAGCATCAAGCACTATTGGTCAGCCTTCCCAAATACGACTTCTACTTCCCCTTCTCCATGTCTGTACTTATTTGAATACTTTTCTTTGAATCTCTGCCTGTTGGAAGTCCTAGTGATAATCTCACCTCCCCTGTGAACTGCATTCCCTCCACACACATTCCATTTTACTACCTGAATCCTAAGAAATACGTTGTACCTTTACTGAAATACTTATCATAATCTAGCACCCATTATATGTATTTGTGTATGCCAGTTACCTACTGTTTTGTCTTTCTAGCAAAGGACCCTGACAGACGGGAACCTCCCATCACATCCGTGCTATGGAATCCTGCCTCCACCCCACCCCACAAACATTATTCCTGGGATGGGCAGTGGCTCAGGACTGGCGTATCAGAGTTCTTTCCTACTCTGAGCTCAAGAATATGTGATCTGATCTACGGTAACCATGAAGACAATGTAAGAAATTAGCAAAAACAGAATAAGGAAAACAGAGAAAGCAAAAGATGGAACTACAAGAGTCCCAGGTTCCAGCTGTCCCTAGTCCCAGCTGTATTCTTCCCCTTTGCAGCTACATGAATTATTCTGCTATCAATTCAATAAACTATTTTTCCTTAAAGTTATTTAAGTTGAACTCCTGTCATTCACAAATAAACAAGTCCTAAGTAATACACAACACAATTGAGCTATAACCTTGCAGAAATAGGGGCCACGTCATTCATTCATCTATGTATCTGCCACAGTCCCTAAAAGAGTACCTGGGACAAAAGATGTGCTAAATTTAGGCATGTAAAGCATTTGACATGTTTGATGAAACAAAAGGAGGAAAAAGAGGATTCATGGGAATAGAAAGAGTAAAGAAGTGTGGAAATAAGGAGAAATGGGACAGCCGGGAGAAACAGAGCCAAAGAAGTAATAACGACATAAAATCTTATGCTTTTTCACAATTTTCACCATTCAAACCAACCACAATTTACCAAGACTAATCCATTCAGCACAGGCAAATGGGGTAACCAAACAGGAAGCCAAAAGAAATGTCAAGAAGTTGGGAAAGTCAAAAAGAGAAATCAAATGAATTAAAACTGCTAAGAGAAAATGATGAAAACTCAACTACTATGACAAACTGAATTACAACATATCAGGCTAGAGACTGGGAAATGTCACACAGTTCCAAGTATGTACTCTCGTTTAGTATCACCAACAGTATCTGAGGTAATAGGCTAAGTTTTATAAATAATATAAAATCAAACAATAACCACTGCTACTCAGTGTTTGTGAAAACAATGAACATGTCTCTAATACAAGTTCAGATTCAGTAATAAAATGAATTGGGGAACACTGTATATTCACTGATTTTTTTCAGGTTATTTCAGATAAAATACTATATAGTTTTTCAATACCAACTGACATTAAAAAAAAAAAACTGTTACCATTGAAGCATTACATGGATGTTTGGCTAAATCTACAGTGCTTCTTGATGCTCTTAGTTGTTTTTCACGTTCTCGACGGTTCTCAGCCTTCTTCCTTGCACCAGTCTTTTTCTTAGGCATTTCCCCCTCTTTCTACACAAGAGAACAGAAAAGATGTAATATAGTAAATGCCTGGTTGCATTTACTATATTAATAAACTAAGAAACAGTGTACTGAAGTGGTCTTAAGTCTCCCTAAATTTTAAACTCAACCCTCATTTTGATGGTTATGAAACATTAAGCACACATCATTCAAATAGTCTTTGAAATAAAGAACTTAATTTGCATTACTAGACAATTCTAAAAAATGTAAACATCAGAAGAATTCATCCTAATAGCCAAGCAGTTTTAACACTAAGAAAATGTTTCTCTGATGTTAAATATTCTGCACCTTATCAGAAAAAAATCAATGCAATATATCATTAACAAGAAATCATTAGGAAGTGTACCCAGTTTAAATCATTTTTTAAGCTATACACTCAGGTGAAGTAATGCTACCACATGTAGTACAATAAGTCTAATATTTCCTAAGTACTATCTAAATAAAACATCCAGTCACATGCCACCACTAATTACAAAGTCAAACCATTCTCTCTGAAAAGATATTAAAGGTACTCCAGTTGCTTTGACTCAAAGTTTCTCTTCTGTCTACATGCTGTAAAGCACATAATTTTCACAGGGTTTAAATGTGTGTTTAAGGACACTTATTTACCATATGTATCAGAGGACTTCAAAACGGGCTCTCATTACTTAGTTAAAAGGACCAGTTTTCTGAATGAGAAAATGAACGTCCAATCAAAAACCAAGTGGTAGGCAGGATGGTATCGGCTCAGAGGGACCAGCCAGGAGAGCTAACTGGTGGTTACTTAACATCCAAGCCATCACTAGAGCCCTTTTCCAATATTAAAAACTCTAGAGGGTGCGCTGCGCTGGCCGAAGGTTACAAATGACAACCAGATGACCCTGCGGGTGACTTTTCTACGTGCCGGGGCTGTCTTCTGAATCCACCGACAAACCCGAACCCCCATATTGTTTTGTCCTCCCGTGAGTTTGGGCCACTTAGGAGCGAATTCCTTCTCCCAGCCTTGGATGGTGCGAGCCCTCTCTGCACTCGCTCCACTTCTGGGCTCTGCCCGTGTCACCCGACGAGGACGCAGCACAGGGCCTCGGCCGAGACCCCGGCGGCGGCGCCACGCGGCACGGCCGCCGTCCCCGCGCGGGACAGCCTACCTGGCGGCCGCCGGCCGCTCCGCTCCGCTCCGCTCGCGCTCGGGGAGGCCGGGCGGGGAGGCCGGGCCGGGAGGCCGAGGGGCAGGGAGCGGCGCGAGGCCGGCCCGCCGCCGCCGCAACCCCACCCGGGGACTCGAGGCGAGGGCGTGCGGACACCCGGGAAGGCGGACACGGCTGGCTTCCGACACTAGGAGAAGGACCGGATGTCCTCCTGCGTCAGCAACGTCACGACGCACGCGGCGCCCGGAAGGACACGCCCACTTCTGTTCGCCCCGCCCAGGCCCCGCCCACTCCGGCCAGAGCCTGGGCTCCCATACCCAGGCCAGACACCAGCCACAAGAAGAAAGAGGGGGAACAGGGATGGCAGAGGCAGGAGGGGACGAGAGACACCCTCCCCCCTTCATTTTACTTTTTTCAGGAAAATGAGAAATCTAAGAGAAAGAGGAAAATCTGAAAGGAAAAGAAAGCAGATTTCCTCAAATAGCAAATCCTTACTATTCTTTTGGGAGTTCCTCTAAGTGAATTGTCCACGTCCGACATCCCGCCTTCTGCTAGTCACTACACCGGCTTTACGTTCAGATGACTAAATTCCGAATTGCCCCCTCTGTCTCTTAATTCCATTGTGCCCTCTGGATTCCAATCCTTTGTGAACAAATTGTCTCGTGTGTGCTCTGCAAGGGTTGCTTGCTGTAAACTTGGCCGTAGGAAAGATTGCTATTTTCACACGCTTCGCTTATCTTTTGGTGAGGAGGGCACCGCCATTGCTCCCAGGACCACCCTAGACCATTCCTGCTGCTTTCTGACTAGCCGTACCACCTTTACCCTTCCGCGTTCCGTTTTATACTTATCCCTTACTGATGGAAAACTTTGGAACCTAACTTCCAACTTCTGCCATCACCCATAGTCACATTAACATTTAAATGGAAGACCCCCTCTTGGGTCCTTAATTTCCTCTCCAGCAGCCATTACCTCCACTACACCCCAAGAATCCAATTTCATGAGTACACCTTGGGCCTTGTCATCAATGGAACTGTTCTGTACATCACTGAAATCCAAATTTTAAAAGTCTAACTAACTTCCTATCTTGCTATCTCCCTCCCTCAGTTTTTCCTCCAAGAGACTTCAAATCTCTTGACCCTTCTAATATCAGTCTTTTGTTCATCCTTCTGCCTCTTCTCTTCTCTCTCTCTTTTCTTTTTGTTTTACTCCCACTTTTTTGCCCTTGATATTCTAAGCACTTTACATGTGTGACCTTAACTCCTGATTTTACATATAAGAAAACTCAAGCAGAGATACCATGAAATTTGCCCCAAGAGAACACAACTAATTTGGCCAAACTCATTGGGCTCAGGAATCCTTAAAAACTTTTGAGGACCCTAATAAGCTTTTGTTTAATATGGGTTATATCTATTGGCATTTGCTGGGCATGGTGGCACATGCCTGTAATCCCAGTACTTGGGAGTCTAAGACAGGAGGATCACAGGTTCAAGGCCAGCCTCAGCAATTTGCAAGACCCTGTTTTGAAATGGAATAAAATAAAATAGGATTGGGGGTATAGCTCAGAGGTAGAATGCCCCTGGGCTCAATTCCCAGTACCACCAAAAAAAATTTTTTTATAAAATTTAAAAATATTTCCTAATTCATTAAAATAATGCTGATAAACATGTTAATATAAATAGCATTTCTTTGGGAAAATAACTGTATTGCCCCAGACAAAATACAAAGAAGAGTGAAACTGTTTTGAAGTTTTCCAAATCTATTTAATGTAATACTTCAGAGAAGACAGGTGGATTCCTGTATTTGTCACTCCATAGAAAAATATTTTTATGTTCCCCTCTTCCCAAGGTACAGTTAGCTGGAGAAATTGCAAAGAACCATATGGGGAAGAACTGGGAAAAATATTACCTTTACTGGCAGCATTATGTATACCTTTTATGGTATTCCAGTGCCTTCCTCCTTGGCATTTGGCCTTTATTGTTGTTGTTGCTGTTGATAGTCTCCAAATTCAAAACCTGGCTCAGGCCTAGAAACTGGACAAGGAATCGGGACTCATTATTGGAGTGTGGCCCTTCGCCTCCTGATCATGCCCTCCCTAGATTTCTTTTGATTGTGCAGATTGCACAAGTACCCTTATTTGCTCTCCATTCATTTCTGTACCCATTCACACAATATTTTATTATCCATCTTCTTAACCTTCTGAGGGTCACACCACTCCCTTGTTGCCACACAGCTCTTGCCACTCATTACAATATTTTTGCCAGATTATATTGTTACTTAACCCTAACTATAGACCTAGCAGCAAGGGGGAGAGCTGAGGGCCCACCCTGAAGGAGGCATAGTTCATAGGAGGAGGCTTCCGCATGATTTTCAAGAAACACGGAACACTACCCATTAATCGGGGATGTTGGACTATGCTCAGGCTCAGAGAATTCAGGAGAATTTAGAAATTTAAGATTTTCAGGTATCACAACCCGGAGCATTGCATCAAAGTGTTTTTCTCTCTGGTCCAGCGCCCTGACCTTGGCATCGCCCATTCTACCTGCTTTCCTGGTTAATTTCCCTTGGAGCTCTGCAACATTTGTGATTAAGTACTGAGCCTGCTCCTTGGTTCTTTCTGCCTCCCCACTGCAGGATAAAGGCCTCTTTATTTGCTACCAAATAGGCCTTCTCTGTTTTACTCTTAGATTTTAATAGTCAATTAACCACTCTCAGCTTTTGGCTATTTCCAAAGAAGCAATTTTACTTAGCAGTAGTCAATGTCACTGTCCTAAAGGTCACCATTTCCCTCGTATTTCCCAAATGCCTGATACATTGCACTTGCTGGCACATTACTGCCATTAGAATACCATCCCAGTTCATTACGGATGAAAGTTTTAACTACTGTACTGCTGCCTGGTGCCAAGGTTCATCTGTCTTACACTTACCACAGTGAGGAGGTCCTCACTGGCAGTCAGGTGGATGTGATTCAAGTCATAAATCCCATCTCAATTTCTGCTTTCTAAGACCAGTCCTGGCACTCTCTCAGGTTGGCTTCCCCAAGAAGCATACCCTCAGAGATGAGTATAGGGAGTGTGTGAGGGAAAGCATTGGAGAACACACCGTGGAAGGGATGGCAGCAAGATTAGACAGAGGGGAGAGTTGACCTGTGATGCATTCTCAGCAAAGGGCACAGCTTTGAATCTGCGATGTCCCCTCAGCGTTGTCTTGACATAGGGCAGATGACTGGGCCTTTATACACCTGTGATGCTCGGTCTTTGGATGAACTGCCAAAGGAAAGGGGTGAGACCTTGGGTAGACTATTCCTGAAGAGGATTCACAGCTGACTGGTGTCAGGTGCTGAACTCCCAGCAGCTCAGGAAGTAAGTCCTTCCTCTCCGAACAGGGATCTGGGTACAAACCTCAAAGAATGATGGCAAAATAAATATTCAGACAAAGAATATTACACTTCACAGATACTCACTAAAATATTTCCTAAGGGTGGACTTCAGGAAGACAACAATGGAACTGGAAGGAGGCAATATAAAAAGGACCATGTGTAATAGTTTCATTTAATGCATAGGATGAATCTAAAAATATTATATGTATAAATATAAGAAAATGATAATAAACAATTTGGGGTATGGAAACTACATATTATTAAAATATTCTATAAATCCAATGCAATTCAAATCAACTTCAGACAGATTTGTTCAATGGAATTAAATGATTGATCCTAAAATTTATAGGGAATAAGTAGATTTATGAAAAACTCACACCATTTTTTAACACAAGTAGAAGGATACTTTATTTATTTTCAGGCTATGGCAACTAAAATAATTTTGTATAGTGATAACAGTCAACACATAAATAAATGTAAGTGAATCAAAATCCTAGATACAGATTTCTATACATTTGCATACTTGGTAAGTGATATAGGTTGGATTAGCATCAGTCAGAAGAGATGTATCCATCAATAGATGAGGCAGATACTCTCTATTCATATGGAGGGAAAATAGACACCTATTTAATAGATAAAAATAAATTTTAGATAAATTAAAGAACTAAAATACAAAGCAAAATTATAAAACTAGAAAAAGAAAATATAGGTGAATGCCTTTATCATATCAAGATAGGGATAATTTCTTAAATAAGATACAAAAAGCAAAAAATAAAGAAAATAAATAAATTTAAAAAGTTAAAACTTCATTATAACTAAAGACATCATAGATGTAAAAAAAAGCAAATAAAATGAAAGAGATGAGTTTTGATACTTATGTCACTGGCAAAAGATTCGTATACAGAATAAAAGAAGAATGATCATCCAATGATAAAAACCACAAACAACCCAAAAGAATTACAGAGAAAAGATAGGAACAAGAGATATTACAGAAGAGGGAATCTAATAACATTTAAAGTATCCAAATCAATACCAAAATGTGATACCATTTAACACCCATCAGATTGGCCAAAATTTAAAGATTTGCCACTTCAGAGTATTGAGTAAAAGTGGAGAAAAACACTTTGAATTATTCTGATGGGAGTACAAATTGTTAAATTTACTCTGAAGAGCCATTTGGCAATGTTGAATAAAGGTAAATATGTGTAAAACCAAAAATTCGCCAATTTCTTTTCTAGGTCACTACCAAATGAAATTTGTACACAAATACACAATGATAGCTTAGCACCGCTTAATAGCAAAAATTTTCAAACAGCTAATCTTTTATTAAGGAAAGGAGTCAACTATCTGCTATCTATACTGCAATAGAATTCATGGACTTAATTAACCTGAAGTATCAACATAGGTAATCTCAAAGCATTATGTTTGAGGAAAAAATCAAATAGAAATATTACATATGTAAAATTGCACTTCTCATACATAGTGCTTTTAGAAGCAAGAAGACTTTTTCAGTTTTTCCCCCTGACTCAAGGGCTCAGGTCTAGGCACACTCATGCCCCATTTGCTGCATTCAAATGTTCTGCATTAAGCAAGTCAAGAGCTCTGGGCTACAAGGCTTGTTTACCTCCCTGTTGAAGGACTTTTCAATTTAGTTTCCTTTAAGGAATTAAAGTTTGTTTATTTCTGCAAACAAAAGTTCTAACTTGGCATATGCACACAATGAAACATTGTTCATCCTTGAAAAAGAAGGGGATTCTGTCTTTTAGAAGAACATAGGTAAGCCATGAGAACATTAAGTAAAATAAGCCACTAAAGAATGACAACTATTGCATGATGCCACTTCTATGTGGGTGTTTCACTCTTCATTTTTATTTTATTTTGGGGGGAATGGTGCTTGGGATTGGATCCAGTTCCATACATAAGCTAAGCCCATGCTGTACCACTGAGCTAATGTCCCCAGTCCTCTATATGTTAATATCTAAAATAGTGAAACTCATAGAAGCAGAGAGTAGAATGGTGGTTACCAAGGGCTGGGAGGAGGGGAAATGGGGAGTTGGTAATCACAGGTGTAAGTTCCAATAATGCAATGTGAATAAGTTCAAGAGATCTACTGTGTAACATTGTGCTTATAGATATAATACTGCACTGTTCTGTTACTGGATAGATCTCATGTGAAGTGTTTTGCCACAATGAAATTTTCAAGAACTATTTTCTAGCTCATACAATTACATACATACCATTATTTTCCAAATCCAGACACCAATGTTGTCTATCCTTTATGGATTCCACGATGCTTAAGGATCAGATGGGAAATAATCGCATTTCACAAAATAACTGCATTACCAATTCCACCTCAGTTCTTTTAGAGTATCACAGTTTTTAATTAGGTTGATAAATGATCCTTTCTCAAATGGTTTGTGTATTATGGAAAAGCTTTATATTGTTCATAACTATCTTGCAACTTATTTCTTCATTTCCTCTAGTTACTATATATACCCTATTATTCACTAGCCCAGTGTATCATAAGTAAGGCTTTAAGTATTTCCTTTGACCAATTAGCTTTGGGGAGAGAGCAGGGTTTCTATGTACCTACCTCTATAGCCCTTTGTTGTTTAGTAAGATTTTCAAATCCATTATATTTATTTATTTATTCATTCATTTTTGTGGTACTGGGGATTGAACCCAGGGGCATTCTCCCTCCAAGCTATGCCACCAGCCCTATTATTTATTCTTCATTTTTGAAACAGGGTCTCACTTAGTTGCAGAGGGCCTCACTAAGTAGCTGAGGCTGGCCACGAATCTGTGATCCTCCTGTCTCAGCCTCCCAAGTACTGGGATTACAAGCGTGCACCACCACACCCAGCTATCAAATTCATTATATTTAATACCTATAAAAATCTGTTATAAAGTAGATTTTATTGCCAGTTTACAAGTAGAAGGTTGAAAGTTAGTTATATCTGTCAAGATGAATGATATGTGCTTTAAATTGGATTCATCACCCTTCCCCCAAACAGATTCCTTCTCTTTGGAGTCTAAACTCAGCAAACACAAGGTACTGATCCATCTGTTTAGCCAGAAATCTGTGAGTCAGCTCAGATACTCCCATCTTTCCAACCCGTCAATCTAATCGATAGTTTTACAGTATGACGGAGCACATTCCCTCAGTAAAGCCCAGATCTCTACTTCTGGCAAGACTTCTGGAAAAACTATGTAGGAACAGTTTTCTATGCAAAATTCTGGACAAAACAAAACAAAAATAAACAAATAAAAAGTTCTTACAGTGTTTAGCTAAACTGGAAGGAACGTGATAAAAGATCAAGAAAACCAGGAGAAAAGAGAAAATGGGAATCACGGGCATAAGCGAGCCCCACAGCTGGCATTTGTCTGGAACCTTCTGAAAATCCCCAGTGACCTAGGACTCAGATTCTTGTGAGTAATTTGTACACCGGAGACAAGTAGGAAGCTGGGTTGCAGTCTCTTACATAAAACTGGGACCCACAAAGGACAATAATAACCTCAGTGCAAAATCAAAGCTTAAAAATAATCTGTCCACAAAGAGGGAGATAGTAGGTATAATTCCCGTTTGTCATCTTTGTCTGTTAATGAAATGGAAAAAAATAAAAAGCAGCACAAGGGAATTCCTAACCATAAGTCCACCTTCAATCATTGTACAGTCTTTTGATTCTTAAGGTTTTTAATCCCTGTATTCCACGGGGAGATAGGATAATAAGTAGGAGGAGACTGAAGAAGCTCAAGAACATGTGTAAAGTTTGTGGTCCCTGGTCTGCAGTTACCAAGTCCCTTCATCCCAGGCTTACTGAGAGTAAAAGTGTGACGATATATGTAGGACATTTAGCACAGTACGTGGCACATGAGACACATCGAGTGCTAAGTTCCTTCTTCTGTGAGGTATTGTCTCGCAGTACTCAGTATTCTGGGACCACTGAAGTGAGACATTTAAATCAGATGAGAAGTTGGAGGTTATACTATGAAGGCTCAGTTTGGAGTTGGGGAAGCTTCTGCTTTCTCCTAGTTTTCTCTCTATTAATTTCTACCCTGCACTTTATTGCAACATTGCCTGAGAAAGGAACATGAGATGGGATGAGTTTTTAAAATTAATTAAAATATTAGCAATAAAGATTATACATCAAAGTCAAACTGCCGTATCTTCTAAACTTGAAAAGTCATTTACTATTAATTTTAAATAAGGAGTGTGATTTTTTTGCCAATATGGCCATCTGGATGACAGTAGTTACCAGATGTCCAACAAAAATTAAGGTAAGTTCATAAATGGAAATGATTAAAGGATAGTCGATTCTATTACTTTCCTACTTGCGAACTAATGGAATAACAATGGATAGGTAACCTTCAGTGCCTTTAAAACAGACTCAAAATGATGGATATTGAAATACATTTATGGTCATACTTGGAAGAAATAACAGGACATTACTACAAATTGAATCAGGTCATTTTCTCTCTGGGAGTGGAAAATGTGTTGATCATGATAAATATCTAACATCAGATAATAACTATTGACTTAAATTATGGCTTCATTTTTTCTTTGAATGGACTCAAATTATAACTTCAATAAGGATTTCTTGAAATCACAAGCATGGGTGCATCTAACCCCCAGCTGTTTCTGTAATTAACCATAATAAACCAAAGTATTTTAAATCACCAAACTTAAAATAGCTGCGATTTGTTGATGTATTTTTTCTAAAACCTGCCACTTGCAGATGTTAAGACAATGTTTAACATTGTTTCAAGGATAATCACCACCGAACAACTTTTTGACAGGAAAATTGAAGAAGGGTGAAAAAGTGCAAAAGGACCTACAACAGGTGAGTCAACTTCTGACAAAAAACTTTCCCCAAATCCCAACCAGATGACTCAGCTTAAGATGATTGACCAGAATTGAGTCACGAGAGCAAGGCTAGCTCCTGGAAAGATTGGCCAATGAAGTGGTTTGATTGAGCAGTTGCAACCCTGAATAAAACCATGGTTCTGTTATTATTTTGGATAAAGATATTAAGTAGGAGAGTTCCAGTCTTGGCCACATCTTGAATTCTGATATTGCATAAGACAGGGGGAAAAATGGGTCTGAGTGGGAAAAAAGTTCTTTGTAAACCTCTGCTAGTACAAAGTGATTTGATCCTGCATGGACCATAATTTTTAATGTGTTGGGGAGCTCACAGGAAATAAGGAAAATCTCTTACTACCACTGCTCTTCTAGAGAGAGAGGGAGAGAGAGAGAGAGAGAGAGAGAGAGAGAGGGAGAGGGGAGAGAGGAGAGGGGTGAGGGGTGAGGGGAGACTAGAGAGAGGGGAGAGGGGAGAGGGGAGAGACTAGAGACTAGACCTGCATCCAGTATGTTAAATGTAAGTTAACAGGCTAACAGGTGAGGACAAGTGTCTGAGGGCAAAACCAGCATCGTCATGACAAAGAGAACACAGCCTCTTGCCAGTGACCAGTTCCAGGAGCTCCATCAGAGTGGCAGGGTCCAGCTTGGAGCCTGGAAGACAGCTAAGTTGGTCCTGGGTGAGTGGTGCTTCCTGACTGCAGCAAGAGGTAAATACACAAACACTCCTGGAGGAAAGAATTGTCAACTTAGGCTGAGATTGTGCACAGATTAAAATCACCCAAGCACACGATCCTCAAATATACATTGAAATGGTCTAATACTAACACACAAAATGAAAAAACTCCAAATGTGATGTATTATATTAACAGCTTAAAGACAAAAAAAAGACATCATCATCTCAGAAGTTACAGAAAAAAACATTTTATTCCTAACTCATTGCTGATCCTAGACATACCCATACAATGTTAAATTCTCTTACTATATCTAATAATTTTTCTGTAAATAATTTCAGCCTTTACACATAGACAATTGCGCATCTATAACTACCTTTCCGGCACCTTCTATCATCATTTCTTCTTCTTGCCTTGTTGATCTGGATAGGATTTCCTTATGATGTTTAATAGAAGTCATGATAGAAGGCATCTGTGCCTGGTCTCTTTAAAGAGAATGCTATCAATTTGCCATTAAAATGATGTTTCAAATTATAGATTTTAATAGAAACCCCTCCTTTTTAGGCAGGTATATAAGGGTAGAATGCTACTTTCTATTACCAAGAGATTTGGTTTTAATTTTGAATCAATGACAAAATCATGAACTTTTAATAAATTTAAAAAGACAAGCAACCTAATAGAAAAAATGGGCAAAGGATATGAACAGGCAATTAATTCACAGACAATAAACACACATTATGGATACATATGTGAAGTTATTTTGGCCCCATTAATACTCAAGTAATTTCACAAGTAGTCAAATACCCTAGAGAAACTTCACTTATGTAGCAGAAAACATATGTAAGCATATTCATAATAGTATGATGGAAAAATACTGTAAACCAGCTCAAATGTTCAACAGAAGAATGATTAATAAATTGTTACTTATTCACCCAATGCAATGTTCCATGGGAGTGAAAATTGATGAATTGTATCAATTTGCAAAATGTAGATACATTTTAGAATAAAATATATACATAGTTACACATTGTTTTGCATATTTTTAATGAAAATGTGAATAATTGCCTGTGGATTTCTCAGTACTCCCTGCCTTGGTGGGCGTAGGGATAGGCAGTTTGACATGAGCCCTCAACTGCATATTTTTGCTGGGGTGCCAAGAATGCAAAGCCCATTAGCTAGGCCGTTTCTTAGGGTTCTGTTTGCAAGGAGCCACCTTGAGGATTGAGGCAATTTGTCTCAATAAATAAAAGAGCAGGCTTGCTTTCACTTGCTGGAGGGGGAAAAAAAACAGTGACTCAGTGTTAATTGAATGTCATGCAAACCTACTGTGTGCCTATGCATCTACCTGGCCCTTCTACATCATTTCTGTGAGATTTGAGAATCCCAGGGACCAATGTGAATATATTGACATTTCAACCTCTGCTGTGCCATGAGTACTAAAGTTCTTTGTCTCTGACCCAAGAGTCTGTGTCTTCTGCCAACATCCATAAAATAATAACAGGCTACCTGGCCGACAGCAAGTAGGAGCAAATCCCAGACTCTTCGTGGACTTTGACAGTAAGTTGGAACGCTAGACAGACTCCAAAAGACCTAGACCCTGTTCAGTTACTAACTAGCTATCTTAATAGCTGAATAAATTAATGACTGAATTTTTTTGTTTGACAGGAGAGAGTTGAAGTTGAAAGTCTCTAACTTTCCATGATTTTATATTGTATGAGCACAGGAAAAAAAAAAAAAACATCCCGAGATCCAGAGAGATGGCACTCACCCAGATAAAAATGTGCCTTGCACGGAACAATTGACACTCTTAAGACTTTACTTTGTGAATGTCTATATCATAAATCATAAGTGCTTTGGTGGATGGTAGTCCTTTCCTCCTCTTCTTTTTTTCCTTACTTCATTTTCTATGTGTGGGTATTGATGCAATGGGAACAATAATATACGAAAGTGTGCCAGACAATTGGGGCCATTTTTCTCTTCCTGGGCTCTTCTCTGAAGGGCAGCTGGCCAGGGAGAGGCATCACATGATATTTGGGAAGCAGATCAGAAGGAGAAGTCACTACTGTTCCTCCAGCCAAGCAAGGCAAGCACACAGTTCTAGCAGAGGGCAGGCATGAAGTCCTACTGGTGGCTTCCAGACATTCTTCTGGGAATTACTGATTTTTCATGCCACACGTTATTGAGATAGTCAATGGTAGTTTCCGATAATTCCTTCACCATCTGTTTTTCATGATAAGTGGTTTTCATGACTTTTGTTCTATCCATCCTTGTTTTTGGCTTTTGGTTTTAAAATGCCTAATATTTTGTGTTAAATCCCTCCTGTTTGAAATACCTGCAATGGTTTCCCTTGATTAAAAAAAAAAGTAAAAGTTTAGGGGAGAACTGCCCCAAAATAGGTTTTTTTCTCTTTTATTGTCAAAAATTTAATGATAAAAATAGAACTACAGATTCTATCAGAATCTTTATGTGTTAGTTTTCTATAACAAATTAACCTGTTTAATAGCTTTAAAGAGCACAATTTTAAACTTTGAAAACATTCTTTCAGTGCTTACAAAAATATGATATTTATCTTGTTTTATACTGTTATTGGTTCGTTGTAATTATGCATCATAGCAAGATACAAAAAGATGCATTCACATCCCTTGATGTATTACCCTACATATCCCACTCCACTCCCCATTTTTTTAAGTCTCACAGGTTCTGTAGCTCAGCAGTCTGTGTGAACTTACTCTGCTACAGTTTTCACAAGACTAAAATTAAGGCATCAACAGAACAGCTTTCCTTATTGAACCTGTGGGAAAGAATCTGCTTCCAAGCATTAAAATAGAAAGATTGGACCCACCCAAATAATGCAGGATGATCTCCCTACTTTAATGCATCTTCATTTAAATCTCTAAAGTCCCTTTTGCCACCGAACATATTCACATGTTCCCAGGATGAGGGCAATCATAGGACTGGGGAGTCTATCCTGCCTCCTGAACCATCTATGAAATTTTAATTTATTTGAATCTAACCTACCTATTATATTTTCTTCAGCCAGCTTTCTCATTTGAAACCTGTATGGCCTGACCTCGATCATGGTAATCGTGTGTGTGTGTGTGTGTGTGTGTGTGTGTGTGTGTGTTTTACTAGGGATTGAACCCAGGGGTGTTCTACCTCTAAGCTTCACCCCCAGCCCTGTTTTATTTTTCATTTTGAAATAGGGTCTCACTAAGTTGGTGAGAGTCTCTCTAAGTTGCCAAGGCTGGCCTCGAACCTGCGTTCCTCCTGTCTCAGCCTCCCAAGTGTTGGGATTACAGGATTACAGGTGTGTGCCACCATGCTGGCTGTTATGGTAGTCTTTTTCAACCTGGTATTTGGGTTTGGAGACGATCCCATAAGGAGGAGGAAGAGAGAGACAGGTGGGAGGAACTGCCACTGAAGGAGAGCAATGACAACAATGGAGATGCCAAGGTGACTTCAGAGAGCAAGTTCTGCAAGAGCGATCAGGATTGGGAAAGGTGGACCATCTGACAGAGATATCACCATAATTGTTTCACTTTTTAAAAAATTAAGATACTAGACCCACCCCCAAGCATTTACACATAATTCGTGTTAGTTGAACAGCCTTCCTTCCAACATACACACTCAGAAAATGACCAAGACTGGGAATTAGAATAGTTCTCAAAATCAATTTTAGCAATAGGCCTCTTATGAAATGGAAACAGAATTTAGGATTGTTTATTTTGGACCTATAAATGAAGAAGTTATTCGATGGGATATGAAGGCTTACCCAACTCCCTTTAAATATGCAAATTACATGTCTAGCTTCATAGTAGGATGAGGTTTATGCCCTGATATAAACCTCAGGCACCCAGAGAGAACTGTCTCTCATCATAACGGATATCCCCGTGTACAAAACCAGGTACATATTTGTGCTTTGATGTGAAACAAAAATATGCATTAGAAAAACGACTGGGTCTTCTGTTCTGCCTCTCTAAATCCATCGTTTATCTCAATAATAGAAACTATTTTCCCCTCTAATTTTACCTTTTCAGACCCCATTTCCATTCTTTTTGTTTACTTTATCACCTATGAAGCCTAGTACAGAAAAGAAGAAATAAAATTTTCAGAGACACATGAGAGCTTGTAAAAAATCTGTTACATCACATCAGATCTCTAGGTTTCTGTGCATTAACAGGAAAAAATGGAATATGGAAAATGTTTTAGGAGCATTGTATATGAATAGCCTGCGTAACTTTCCTAAACACTTGGGGTATGACAGAGACTGTAGAAATGCAAAATAAGTTAATATGATTTCTTAATACTTAAAATTTCTATTATTAAATAAATGTAGTGAATTTCAATTCACTTATTGTTGAAAATACGTGCATCAAATCTAGCCTCCTGTTAATAGTCTCCTCTGGTGTCAAGTGACATTTAAAAGGCAAGTCAATATTTATTTGATATAAAATCATTTCATTTTAAGTGTTTATCCCAAATGGGCTAACAGTGCTCAGAAAAAGACCCAAAGGCATGAATTTATAGAAGTATATGAGATGACCTTGCCATAATTTTACACTCTAAAATACCCCTGACTTTTGATTATATGGAAAATACTTTAAAATAATAGTCTTAGCTTACAATCATGGTGAGATTATAACACTTATATCTCTGATGCCAAAAATACTGATTAAGGCCGGGCGTGGTGGCGCACGCTTGTAATCCCAGTACTTTGGGAGGCGGAGACCGAAGGATCCGGGTTCTCGGCCAGCCTCACCTCTCTCGCTCTCTCTCTCCCTGTCTCTCTCTCTCCCTGTCTCTCTCTGTCTCTCTCTCTGTCTCCTTAGTGAGGCCCTCCGCAACTTCGTGAGACCCGGTCTCAAAATAAAGTATAAAAAAATAGGGCCGGGGGCGTAGCGCGGAGGTAGAACGCCCCTGCGTTCAATCCCCGGTACCGCAAAAAAAAAAGCAAAAAAAAAATACTGATTAATATTTTACCAAAGACTGAGGACCAACTAGCTCAGCAAGTGTGAAATGTGCCAAAGAGGATAATCATCATCTTTATATTCGTATTGAAATTTACCATTTCTTGAGAATTTTATCTTCATTATCTTATTTGGACAAGATGTGTGTCAAAGTTGGCACCATGAGTACCAAAAGGTGCTTCTAGCCACTGACAGTCCCCTCAGTTTTTCTTTTTAAAAATCTCTCTCCACCCTCAGAGTGGAAATGAATTAATTTAAATGGCACATAGAACAGGGGGAAAGAGAGGGGACGCAGAACATCTACATATATTGTCTATATGTATATATCCATATCAGTATATAAGCATAGATTAAGTACTAGAGATGCAAAGGTAACCAGAGAAGGAACTTTGTCTTTCTGTCTAGAAATAACAAGCTAGCAGAGGCACTGTAAGCAAGATGAGTGAATACTTAGTTTTTTACAAAGAACTTCTGAGTATAGTATGCAGAATACTTCCTATCTCTTCCAACCCACACATCCAATAGATGATGACAATTTCTGTTACCAGTAATAATAACTCCTGAGCATCTATCTCCCCCCTTTCTACTCTCCTGCTCCTGCAGCTCAGGTTTCTGCCTATTCTTGTATGAGATATTCTGGCTCTTGTTCCTGCTTCTAATCACTTCTGCCTGCATCCACCCTCTAGCTACAGCAAGACTGATTCTTCAAAATGGCAGCCTGCTTATGTTGACTATTTCAAATGGACTCTATAATTTATAGAAGGAGGTCCAGATTCCTTAACAAACCAGGTTGATTCATGCCCTGAGACTCCAGAACTGTGCCCACAATGCACTGCTTCCAGTTCCTGAGTGACTGCACTTTTTACAGCATGACCTTGGCTTGGATTTCTCTTCTCACTCCTCTCACCCACTCTTTTGCTGAGTCCCATTCATCCTTCCAACATTCTTAACAAAATGTTCCCCAACTGTTTTAGTTAGTTTCTGCATTGCCGTAACCAAAACACCTGACAAGAACAGCTTAAAAGAGGAAAGGTTTATTTGGCTCAAGTTTTAGAGGTTCAGCCCATAGCCTGCCCACTCCAAGGCAAAAACATCATGGTGGCAGGGCATGGTGGAGGAAAGCTGCTCAACCCATGGTATCCAGGAAGCAGAGAGAGACAGGAAAATACCAGGAGTGTATATATAGTCCCCAAGGCCCTAGCCACATACCCCCTGCCTATGGTCACCACCCAGCAAATCCATTCAAATTATTGATCCATCAATGGATTTACCCACTGATGAGGTGAGATCTCTGATTCAATTATTTCACCCTGAACATTTCTGCATTGCCAACACATGAGCTTTTCTGGGGGACACTCCATAGCTAAAGCATTGCACCCACTGGGAAGGTCTAGGGAAGACTATAGTCAGCCTGCCATCTTCAGGGGCTTCAGATCCAACCAACCTTAAACCAGAAATATTTGGGGGAAAAATGTGTCCATATTGGATGTGTACACACCTTGCTTCTTTTCATTGTTTCCTAAACAATACAAAATAACAACTACTTACATAGCATTTACATTGTCAGATATTCTAAGTAATCTAGAGATGATCTAAAGTATACAGAAGGATATGCATGGGGTATATGCAAATGCTCTGCCATTTACTATAAGTGACTTGAACATCTATGGCTTTTAGTTTTTCTTCACTGTGCATGAGTCAGAGCATACTTCGGTTACTATCATAATTAAAAGCCAAGAAGACATGAGCTGATTTATTGTTATTATTGTTGTACTCAAAGCCACGCACCTTTTCTTTTTAGTGGATCTTTCCTTTATCCACCTCATTGTCCAAAGAGCATTGTTAGCAAGAATAAAAGCAAAATAAAACATCTTCCTTGAAGGTGGTCCAAGCAAATTAGCAAAAATACAAAAAACCCAAAAGTTTTAGGAAGGTCTTTTTAAGAAGGTCTGGGAATATTATTCCCAGATCTGTTGCCTTTCAAGTCTCAAGTAAATTAAGTTGAAATGATCCTTGTCAGTACCAAAGTACGAAGGTGGAGGAAATGGTGACTGGATCGCATTAGTTTGCAGACAATCACACAGAATGAGCAGAATCCACACTTCAGCATAATCACATACCTTTGCGCAAATGTGTTATGCCCCTTTTCTATAAAAAAGAAATACTTCTAAAGACAGATCCAACCAAATGGTTGTTATAGTTACATATGAAATGTCCCCTAAAGAGCTCATTTATGAATGTTTGGAGCTGGTGTAATTGAGTCATGAGGGTTGTAATCCCAGCAGTGGATAAACCCATTGGGTGGTGACCTGGGACAGTAGGGTATGGCTGAAGGAGGTGGATCCCTGGGGATGCGGCCTTAGGGATTATATATGGTTCCTCCTCTGCCTGCTCACTCTCTTACTTCGGGCCTCCATGATGTGAGGAGCACAGCCCATGGGTTCTCCCTCTCTTTGCCTCCCACCACCATGCCCTGAGATCTGCAGTCCCCAGCCTCACATGGACTGAACATGAAATCATCAGAAAATAGACCTTTCCTCTAAGTTACATGATCAATCTTTTAGATTATAGCTGTGGAGAATGCTGATGGATACAGAATTTGGTGCCAGGAAAGTGGGGTTGCTGCTATATCTAAGTCTGACCATGTGGATTGTGACTCTTTAGAACTGGTTTGTGAGAGGAAATTGGAAAGGCCAGAATGTGGCTAGAAAGGCAGACAGTGGAGACTGTGCTCAGGAGATTTTGGAGGAAAAAGAGGACTTCATAGGAAAATGGAGTAGAGGCCCTGTGTGTTACACTTTGGCAAAGAACTTATCCACATTTTGCCCATGTCCTGAAACTTTGTGTGAGGCCAAATTTGAAGATGATGGACTGATTAAACTAGCAGAGGAAATCTCAAAAGAACAAAATATCCAACCTGCATTATGGATATTGATGTCCGTGCTCAGCAAATTGTACATCAAATTTCAGGAGCGGACAGTAAAGCAGAGAGACTTTATAGATTTGCAGTTTGGCCAGAAAGGCATGTGTAAAACGGTGGCCTAGAGACATGAAGTCATGGAAGGAAGGAAGATGGCTGAAAGGAAGAAGGAAGTGGTGGCGATGATGGAGGTGCGGCCAGCAAGGACCATGATGGAGGTAGCAGATGAAGTTGGGGCCAGTGGCCACCTGGGTGGAGGGGGCCCAGGGATTGTGATTAAAAAGGCCCCAGCGGCAATGATTAAGGAGTATGTGACTACCTTTTTTGTTGGTGGCCTATCTTGGAGCCCATGTAATGCTGGCTTTGCTAGAAAAAGGGGGCCGTGGTCTTTTAAATATTTGTAAGATCTCATAAGAGCATAACTTCTTCCCTGGTAAAACATGGATAAAATTATCTTGAAGAATATATCTATTAGTAAAATAATGGGATTCTGACTAAACTCTGTTATTTTTGTGTGTGCTACACCCCCAGTCCTATTTTACTTTTTATTTGTAAACAAGGTCTTGATATGTTGCTGAGAGCCTCACTAAGTTTCTGAGGCTGGCTTCAAACCTACGATCCTCCTGTCTCAGCCTCCCACGTATTGGGATTACATGCACCACTATGCCTGGCTCTCTGGTTGTTTTTAAGACAAGAATGAGCCAGATATTTTAGTGGACTCTGTTGTTTTATCAGCCAGGAAGTTTTCCTATCTCTTTTTTAAAACAAAAACCTTGCTCTCTTGACTTCACTTGATCCAGAACTTGATTTCCTAACAAAAATAATATGTTACATGAGTTAAATGGGGAACATTAAAGTTTCCCCTAGGAGTCTGAGAGGAAAACAAATAGACAAAAAGTGATTCTGTTTAGTAGGGTGTCTTAGCCTATTTGGGCTGAAGAACTTAAAACAACAGAAATTTATTTCTCACACTTTTGAAGGCTGAGACCTCCAAGATCAAGGCACTCCAATTCCCAAGGTACATTGGGCATCTGGTGAGAGCCTGATCATCATAAATGGCACTTTTTTTCTATGTCCTCACATGGCTAAAGGGGTGAGTGAGCTCCCAGCCCTTTATAAGAGTACTAATCCTATTCATGAGGAGGAAGCTCTACTGGCTTAATCATCTCCCAAAGGCCCTGCCTTTTAATACTATCACATTGGGGATTAAGTTTCAACATATGAATTTTGACCAGTCACCAACCTTCAACCCATAACAGGTTTATTGGTGGCCATCTTCCAAACTATAAGGAAAGAAGTCATCTGAAAAATGAAGCCAAGGAGAAAATGAGAAATGGAGATTATGGAGATTATGAGAGAGGGAAATAAAGAGAGAGAGAGAGGGAGAGAGAGAGAGAGAGAGAGAGAGAGA
>PVJS01032938.1:0-22471 GCA_004027185.1 Glis glis | reverse complement strand
AAAAAAAAAAAAAAAAAAAAAAAAAAAATAGGGCTGGGGTGTAGCTCAGAGGTAGAATGCCCCTGGGTTCAATCGCCAGTACCACAAAAAAATAAAAAAAATAAAATAGGGTTGGGGGTGTGCCTCGGAAGTAGAATCGCCCTTAAATTCAATCCCCAATACCACCAAAAAAATATATATATAAAAATATATATATATACACACATACATATATTTTATATGTATATAAATAAAAGTATATATTTCAAAAATCTATATATTTCAATATATATATGTTTCATTCATATATATATATATATATATATATATATATATAAGTGAATGATCTGAGCCAGTTGTGGTGACACATGTCTGTAATTCCAGTATTTGGGAGGCTGAGACAGGAGGATCGCAGGTTCAAGACTGCCTCAGCAACCTAGCAAAACTTTTTTTTTTTTTTTTTTGCGGTACTGGGGATTGAACCCAGGGGCGTTCTACCTCCGAGTTACACCCCCAGCCCTATTTTTTTATTCTTTATTTTGAAACAGGGTCTCGCTAAGTTGCGGAGGGACTCACTAAGTAGCTGAGGCTGGCCGTGAACCCGGATCCTCTGGTCTCAGCCTTCCAAGTACTGGGATTACAAGCATGTGCCACCAAGCACGGCGCAAGACCCTTTTTCTAAACAAATAATAGAAAAAGGGCTAAGAGTGTAGCTTGGAAGTAAAATGACTTTGTGTTTGATACCCAGTACCACCAAGAAAAAGGGGGGGAGGGGAAAAAGAAAATATGGAAAATATGATCTGAGCTGAGGCCCCTTTCTCTCTCTCTCTCTCTCTTTTTTTTTTGATACTGAGGATTGAACTCAGGGACGATCTACCACCAAATTACAACCCAAGCCCTTTTTACTTTTTATTTTGGAAAGGGTCTTGATAAATCGCCAAGGCGGCCTCAAACTTGCAAACCTCTTGCCTCAGCCTCCCAAGGTGCTAGGATTACAAGCACTCACTACCACACCTGGCCAAATTTTGATTTTTAGTGGTAGTGCAACGAGAGATAGAGGATTGAATGTCCTGGACTCTATACTTCATCTTTCAGAAAAGCTTTATAAAAAAGGAAAAAAGCCGGGCATGGTAGCACACGCTTGTAATCCCAGTACTTTGGGAGGCGGAGACGGGAGGATCCGGGTTCGCGGCCAGCCTCAGCTCACTCTCTCCCTCTCTCTCCCTGTCTCTCTCTCTCTCTACTTAGTGAGGCCGCCACAACTTCGTGAGACCCGGTTTCAAAATAAAGTATAAAAAATAGGGCCGGGGGCGTAGCGCGGAGGTAGAATGCCCCTGCGTTCAATCCCCGGTACCGCAAAAAATAAATAAATAAATAAATAGATAGATAAATAGATAAATAGATAAATAAAATGAAAAAGAAATTCACTTCATCAACATACCTGAAGGTCCCGTTGGGCATCGCGGGCTGTTTTACCCTCTGGAAAAGACTTGTTCTGGCCATAGCCAAATATCTGGCTTCCTGGCAACCTGTGGTCCACATCGCGGTACTCCATGCTTCTGTAATCAGTGTCTTGTCGGCCAAGAAAGTCCAGATCACCTTCTTCTTTGAACAGACCAGCATCTGAAGTCTGTTTGTCACCTCCAGAAAGCTGTGACTTGTCTTGGTCTTGAATTGGACTTTGGCTGTTCTGAAAGTCTGATGGAGACCCATGTTCGAAGGCTACACCTTGTGATTCTCCTTTTTCTGAATGCTCAAATTCTCCCTTCTGAATGCCAAAAGCAGGCCTTTCTACTGTATGGTCATGTGTGGATTCTTCTCTCTTGTTCACATTGATACCAGTATGTTCTCTATCTTGTGTAGAGGGCTGGATGTAATCCAAAATTTTTGGATCCACAGGAGGCATCTCCCTATCTTTAAATTCCATACAAGGTCCCACCTCTCTGCTCCTAAAATCCTGATCAGTCCTGGACCGGTGTCTCCCTCTGAAATTTGAATGTGGTGTATCCCTGTCCCTAAAGTCTAGATCAGTAGTACCTGAACCTCGGCCTCTAAAGTCCACCTGTGTTTCATCTTTATCCCTGAAGTCCAAACCAGATACATCTCTATTCCTAAAATCAGAACGGGACTGATCTCTGGTCCTGAAATCCAAATTTGATAAATCTCTCCCCCTAAAATCAGCATGGGATCCATCCCGGCCTCTAAAATCTAAATTGTAAGTGCCCTGGCCCCTATAGTCAGATGGAGGAGCATCCCTACCTCTAAAGTCAACAGTGTGAGCATCTCTGTCTCTGTAGTTCATATGAGGTGTCTCCCTACCTCTATAATCCATAGAAGTCCCATCTCCACCCCTGTAGTCCATAGGTGGCCCTTCTCTATCCCGAAAATCCCCAGAATGTATATCCCTACCCCTGAAGTCCAGCTGTGATGCATCTCTGCCCTGGAACTCAGACGATGAAAAATCTCCCCCCCTGAAATCACGTCCAGGTCCCTCCCCTCCTCGATAGTCACCGTGAGGTCCGTCTCTAGCTCCATAGCTGAAAGAACGCTCCTCTGCGTTTGCAAAGGGAGGCCCCGAATGCCCCTGGAAATCAAAGGGAAGTGAATCTCTGCCAGGAAAGTTGCCAGAGTGTCTCTCTTGAGCATGACTCTTAAGGGGAGGAGGAGGATAATCCCTGTTCCACCCGGGAGCAAACCTTTCTTCTTGGCTCCCACTGTAGAAACAAAGACAGTGTTATTCATATTGTCCAGAGAGTTTGAAATCTATACACCAGCATATTCTTCTCTAATCACAGCACATTCTTCTTTAAACATTTTTTTTTTGGCAGAGTTCTGTAACAAGGTCCTAGATCTGCAGAAAACAGCAAAGTTTTGCTATTTTAAGACGAAGTGACGGAGTAAACTGTTATGCTCCCATTTCAGAACACGAGGAAAGTCAACACAAGGTTTTCAACAGGACTGCTGCAGAAAAAGCTTTCACCCAGTCCTGCAACAGGGAAAATCCGCAATACCAGATAAGCTAACAATGGTGATATACCTCAAAAAGTTCTATTTCCTACAGCCAGGGAACTTAGAATTCCAAGGTCAACATGATGACTCCTATACATCGGAAAAAAATCAGTGCACTGTAAATTTCTTACAGTAAGTTTCAGGAAGTGTCTTTCCCATTGCTGCATCCAGGGGTGACATTCCAAAATATTTTTACAGCTACAGCATGGATACCACCCAATCAAAATGGATGCAAGCCCAAAAGAAAGAAACACTGGTATCATTACCAGTAGGAGCACACCAGTGTCCACCAGTTGAACTTCACTCTGGCTGCATCTAAACTCTAGCTTGCTAGTACCTCTACATAATTACGCATGGCTATCACAGACAATAGCACGAATCATGCCACAAAGCAAGTCTAAGTCACCTAAGCCAAGCGTCAGCATCCAGGAGCTTAAAGCTAAAAGGGTCCTAGAGACAACTTCAGGTCTTTCAGCATTATCCCCATGTCCCAAATGAAGACACTGATATTCCAGATTCCAATGCCTCACACTAATTGTTCACAGTAACAAAATGTATTTTGAAAATAGGTATAGCATTAAATTCACATTATCACTTTACAGAACTCAACAAATAAACAAGAGCTGGCCCCATCTTTCATACTACCCATCTTCTTCCCTTTCCCTAAACTCCAGAGCATTTTGTACATTTTGGTTTGGGTGAGAGATTAAGGAAATTTAAGTAAGCAATTAGGAACCAGCATGGTGGAGCACGCTTGTAATTCCAGTACTTGGAAGGCGGAGACTGGAGGATCCGGGTTCGTGGCCAGCCTCAGCTACTTAGTGAGGTCCTCCACAACTTCGTGAGACCCGGTTTCAAAATAAAGGATAAAAAATAGGGCTGGGGGCATAGCTTGGAGGTAGAATGCCCCTGGGTTCAATCCCAGGTACCCCCCCCAAAAAAAAGTAAGCAATTAGGCACCTGGGGTCCTGCATAAGGACACATAAAAAGGAAAGCACAAAAGGGCGTTAAGGATCATCTGTTGTTTAGCAGTAAACAAAAGTATTAAGGTAGCAAGACTAACTCAGTTCTCTCAGTCCAGAAGATACAGCTTCTATTTTAAGACCCTTCTGAACTCAGACTACACCATTGGAGTAAAATTCAGAGGAAAAGTGATTCTGGGTCACTTAGTTCAAAAGAAAAGTTATACTACCCCCCCCCCTTTTTTTTTGGTGTGTGTGTGGTATTAGGGATAGAGCACGGGGCATTCTACCTCTAGGCTATACACCCAGACCTGTTTTTTTCATTATTTATTTAATTTGTTATTTTCATTTGTTTTTAATTTTGTTTTTTTAATTTTTTTTGGCACTAGGGTTCCCAGGGAAATTCTACCTCTGAATTACATTCCCAGCCCTATTTTTTGATCTTTTTTGTGTGTGTGTGTGTGTGTGTGGTATTGGGGATTGAACCCAGAGGCATTTTACCTTTGAGCCCAAATTTACTTCCTATTTGGAAACAGACTCTTGCTAGGTTGATGAGAGCCTCACTACTTGCTGAGGCTGTCCTTGAACCTGCAATCCTCCTGTCTCAGCCTCCCAAGTACTGGGATTACATGTGTGCGTCACCATGCCTGGCTTTTATTCTTTTTTTGTGTGCGTGTGGTACCGGGGAATTGAACCCAGGGGCATTCTACCTCTGAACTACACCTCCAGCCCTATTTTTTTAAATCCTTTTATTTTGAAACAGGGTTTCACTAAGTTGTGGAGGGCCTCACTAAGTAGCTGAGGCTGGTCACGAACCTGTGATCCTCCTGTCTCAGCCTCCCAAGTACTGGGATTACAAGCGTGCGCCACCACACCCAGCTTGTTTTTTGTTTTTTAAATCTGGAAACAGGGTCTTACAAAGTTGCTGAGGCTGGCCACAAACCTGCAATCCTCCTGACTCAGCCTTCCAAGTACTGGGATGACAACCAGCTCAAATCCTTTCTTAAATAGGATTTAACAACATTAGACACAAGAATGCTGTACATGTAATGAATTTTCAGAACATGATGACTTTCACTGGCTCCCATTAATGTCAGTTATGTCTGTGTGATTCATCATAAAAGGAACAAGTTTAAATATTCTTCATAAGTGCCAGGCATGGTGGCCCACACTTGTAATCCCAGTACTTGGGAGGCTGAGACAGGAGGATTGCAGGTTCGTGGCCAGTCTCAGCTACTTAGTGAGGCCCTCCTCAACTTAGTGAGACCCTGTTTCTATATAAAAAATAAAAATAGGGCTGAGGGTGTAGCTCAGAGGTAGAATACCCCTGGGTTCAGTCCCCAGTACTGCAAAAAAAAAAACACCTCTTCATAAGTGATATAATCTAACACTGAAATTGAGATGTTCTCATTAACTACAGGGTCTTCCATGTTTAGAAAGTATTCAATAGCCAAGCATAGTAGTGCATGCCTATAATCTCAGCTACTAAGAAGACTGAAGTAGGAGGATCACAAAGTCTTAGCAAATAGGTGAGACCAACTCAAAATAAAGAATAAAAAAGGCTGGGAGCCAAGTGTGGTGGGACATACCTGTAATTCGAGTACTCGGGAGGCTGAGGCAGGAGGATCACAGGTTCAAGGACAGCCTCAGCAACCTAGCAAGGCCCTCAGCAACTTAGCAAGACCCTGTTTGAAAATAAAATAGGGAGCCGGGCGTGGTGGCACATGCTTGTAATCCCAGTACTTTGGGAGGCGGAGACCAGAGGATCGGGGCTCATGGCCAGCCTCAACGCGCTCTCGCTCTCTCTCTCTCTCTCTCTCTTTCTCTCTCTCTCTCTCCTTGGTGAGGCCCTCCGCAACTTCGTGAGACCCGGTTTCAAAATAAAGTATAAAAAAAAAATAGGGCCAGGGGCGTAGCACGGAGGTAGAATGCCCCTGCGTTCAATCCCCGGTACCGCAAAATAAATAAATAAATAAATAAATAAAATAAAATAGGGGCCGGGCATGGTAGCACATGCTTGTAATCCCAGTACTTGGGAGGTAGAGACTGGAGGATCCGGGTTCGTGGCCAGCCTCAGCTACTTAGTGAGGCACTCCGCAACTTCGTGAGACCTGGTTTCAAAATAAAGTATAAAAAATAGGGCCAGAGCCGGGCGTGGTGGCGCACACTTGTAATCCCAGTACTTGGGAGGCCAAGACCAGAGGATCTCACTAAGATGCCTATGTAGCTGAGGCTGGCTGCGAACCTGCAATCCTCCTATCTCAGCTTCCCAAGTACTAGGATTACAGGTGTACACCACCACCCCTGGCTAGAGTAATCTCTTATGCAAGGATCCTTAAATTTTTATTTTTTGGAGTTGGGGGTATAGCTCAGTGTTAGAGTGCTTGCCTAGCATATACAAAGCCCTGGGTCCAATCCCCAGTACCACACACACAAAAAAATCGTTGTTGTTGTTTTGTTGGGGATCGCCTGGGGCCTTACCTAAGGGTTCTACCACTAGAATCAGGGACATTCTACTGCCAAGCTATACCCTCAGCCTTATTTTATTCTTTATTTTGAAACAGAGTCTCACTAAGTTGCAGAGGCTGGCTGCGAACCTGCGATCCTCCTGTCTCAGCCTCCCAAGTACTGGGATTACAAGCGTGTGCCACCACGCCCAGCCAACAATTTTTTTTTTTTTGCAGTACTGGAGATTGAACCCAAGGGCATTCTACCTCCGAGCTACACCCCAAGCCCTATTTTTTGTTCTTTTTTTTTTTCTGCAGTACCTGGGATTGAACCCAGGGGCCTTTTACCTCTGAGGTACACCCCTGGCCCTATTTTTTGTTTTTTTTCTTTTTTTTGGTACTGGGGATTGAACCCAGGGGCGTTTTACCTCCGAGCCACACCCCCAGCCCTATTTTTCATTCTTTATTTTGAAACTGGGTCTCACGAAGTTGCGGAGGGCCTCACTAAGTAGCTGAGGCTGGCCGATAACCGGGATCCTCTGGTCTCAGCCTCCCAAGTACTGGGATTACAAGCATGCGCCACCACGCCCAGCCCCAGCCCTATTTTTTATACTTTATTTTGAAACCAGGTCTCACGAAGTTGCGGAGGGCCTCACTAAGTAGCTGAGGCTGGATGCGAACCCGGATCCTCCGGTCTCAGCCTCCCAAGTACTGGGATTACAAGCGCGCGCCACCACGCCCAGCTTCTTCTTTATTTTGAAACAGTGTCTCGCTAAATTGTGGAGGGCCTCTCTAAGTACCTGAGGCTGGCCGCAAACCCAGATCATCCGGTCTCAGCCTCCCAAATACTGGGATTACAAGTGTGCGCCACCACGCCTGGCAGCCAACCAACAATTTTTAAAGATGATACAAATGCACCACACTCTGGTGTGGGATGTTGATAATAGGATAAAAAGGATTCTAAAAATAGCAAGTAGCCAGGCATGGTGGCGTATGCTTGTAATCCCAGTACTTGGGAGGCTGACACAGGAGGATTGCAAATTCACAGCTGTTTCAAAATAAATAACCTCAGCTACTTAGTGAGGCCCTCTGCAACTTACTGAGACTCTGTTTCAAGATAAAGAATAAAAAATAGGGCTGGGGGTGTAGCTCGGCAGTAGAATACCCCTGGGTTTAATCCCAGGTACCGCCAAAAAATTTTTTAATTAAAAATAAATAAATAAATAAATAAATAAATAAATGCAAACTAAAGAATAAAAAATAGGTTTAGCTTGGAGGTAGAATACCCCTGGGTTCAACCCCCAGTTCTGCAAAAAATTTAAAAAAACAAAAATAGCATGTAATAACATATTTAAGACAGGGAAATATAATTTTAAATAAGTGGGTCAATGAAAAACTATTTTGAAAACAGAAAAAACAAGTTATGCAACAGAGCTAAATTTGCCGAACATTTCTGAATGCTCTAAACCATCTTAAATTAATTCTATAAGAAATAGCATTATTTATAAAATAATCTGAGCCAGGCATGGTGGCACACGCCTATAATCCCAGTACTTGAGAGGCTGAGACAGGAGGACTGAAGGTTCAAAGCCAGCCACAGCAATTTAGGAGGCAGGGTTTCCAAATAAAATAAAATAAAATAAGGCTAGGAGTGTAGCCTGGAGGTAGAAGGCCCCTGGATTCCATCCCCAGTACCACAAAATAAAATAAAATAAAATAAAACAATCATCCATAATTAGAGGTAATAAGGAAATAGATTATAATCTAAATATTTTTAAATGTTAAAATAAAAGCCCACTGATGCAGCCTAGAGGTCCACAAACTTTTTCCACAAATAGCCAGATAGTAGTAAATACAATGGGGTTTATGGATTATATAATCTGTCAAAACATTCAGTTCTGCCACTGAAGCATGAGAACAACCACAGATAATTTATAAATAAACGTGTGTGGCTGCGTTCCAATAAAACATTATTTAAAAATAGTCTGTGGGCTGTAGTTTGTTGTCCACTGATCTGCAGCCTAGTATTTTAAAAGCAAAAACATAGCTGGGCGTGGTGGTGCACGCTTGTAATCCCAGTACTTTGGGAGGCGGAGACCGGAGGATCCCGGTTCGCGGCCAGCCTCAGCGCACATGCGTGCGCGATCGATCGATCGATCAATCGATCGATCTCTCTCCTCTCTCTCTGTCTCTCTCTCTCTACCTAGCGAGGCCCTCCGCAACTTCGTGAGACCTGGTTTCAAAAATAAAAAGCATAAAAAAATAGGGCCGGGGGTGTAGCGCGAAGGTAGAACGCCCCTGCGATCAATCCCCAGAACCGCAAAAAAAAAAAAAAAAAAAAGCAAAAACATACCCAGCATCACCACCATTGGATTAAAGACTTTGAGCAGAATGTCAAGACTCATTTTACTCAGAAAGTAAAGATGTCATTTGGCAGTTGTGAAACTCTAGTTTTACTAAACATTACATAGATTTTTCTGAAGTCAATTCTTTCCTAAATTTTTCACAGGCGCCGCAAGCTTCAGAATAATAAAAGAGAACAATTGTAGACTTTATTTTTTTTTTTTCGGTACCGGGGATTGAACCCAGGGGTGTTCTACCTCCGAGCTACACCCCCGGCCCTATTTTTTATACTTTATTTTGAAACTGGGTCTCGCGAAGTTGTGGAGGCCTCACTAAGTAGCTGAGGCTGGCCTGGAACCCGGATCCTCCGGTCTCCGCCTCCCAAGTACTGGGATTACAAGCGTGCGCCACCTTGCCCAGCGATTGTGGACTTTAAAAAGTAATGCCTGGCAGACTGCCAATCCAAATGAAAATTTACTAGTAAAACAAGTTTTTTTTTTTTTTCGGTACCAGGGATGGAACCTAGGGGTGTTCTACCTCTGAGTTACACCCCCAGCCCTATTTTTTATCCTTTATTTTGAAACCGGGTCTCACGAAGTTGCGGAGGGCCTCACTAAGTAGCTGAGGCTGGCCGCGAACCCGGATCCTCCGGTCTCAGCCTCCCAAGTACTGGGATTACAAGCGTGCACCACCACGCCCGGCTGTAAAACAAATTTTGATTAAAGCATAAATACTTTTTTTTTTTCCTTTTTGTTTTTTTTTTTTGGTACTGGTGATTGAACCCAGGAGCTTTCTACCTGTGAGCTACACTCCCAGCCCTATTTTACTTTTTATTTGGAAACAGAGTCTCACTAAATTGCTGAGGCTGGTCTCCAACCTGTGATCCTCCTGTCTCTGCCTCCCAAGTACTGGGATTACAGGCATGCGCCACCACACCCAGCTTGGTTATTTTCTTTATGATTGTTCTTCCTTTCATCAATACTTTTGAATTCAAAGGTCAGATTTCTTAGCCATATACCAAGTTAAAACTACAAAAACCACATTTACATAGCAGGGTGTTTTTTTTTTGCGGTACTGGAGATTGAACCCAGGGGCATTCTACCTCCGAGTTACACCTCCAGCCCTATTTTTTGTTCTTTATTTTGAAACAGGGTCTCACTAAGTTGCGGAGGGCCTCACTAAGTAGCTGAGGCTGGCCGCGAAACTGGATCGTCTGGTCTCAGCCTCCCAAGTACTGGGATTACAAGCGTGCACCACCACACCCGGCTACATAGCAGTTTTGATTAAAGCATAAATACTTTTTTTTCCTTTTTGTTCGGTTCTTTTTTTTGGTACTGGTGATTGAACCCAGGGGCTTTCTACCTCTGAGCTACATCCTCAGTCTTATTTTATTTTTTTATGCTAAGTTGTTGAGGGCCTCATTAAATTGGTGAGGCTGACCTACCTGCAATTCTCCTATCTCAGCCTCCCAAGTACTGGGATTAAAGATGTGAGCCACCATGCCTGCCTGATGATTTTTATTTTACTTTTTTTTGGGCACTGGGGATTGAACACAGGGGAATTCCACCTCTGAACTACACCGACAACCTTTTATATTTTTTGTTTTGAAACAGGGTCTCGCTAGGTTGTTAGGAGTCACACTACTTGCTGAGGCTGGCCTCAAACCTATAATCCTCCTGTATCAGCCTCCCAAGTACTGGGATAACAGGCATACGCCCCACATTCAGCTATAGCTGAGGATTTTTTTTTTTTTTTTTTTTTTTGGTGGTCCTGGGGATTGAACCCAGGGCATTCTACCTCAGAGCTATATCCCCAGTCCTATTTTATTTTTTATTTGGAAACAGAGTCTCACTAAGTTGCTAAGAGCCTCACTAAGTTTTTGAGGCTGCCCTTGAACTGTGATCCTCCTGTCTGGGCCTCCCAAGTACAGGGATTACAAGCATGCACCACCATGCCTGGCAAGCTGAGGATATTTTAATGAGGTATAGCTCAGTGGTAGAGTGCTTACCTAGCAGCACAAGACCCAAGGTTCAATTCCCAGCACAGAAAAAAAGAGGAAGAAAGAAAAATATTGCAAGACAAAACACTTGGTATGTATGTGGGGTGTTCAGTTATACAATCCCTTTAGAAAGGACAAGAAACAGGCTGCGGATATAGCTAGGTGGTAGAGCACTTCACCATGCATGAAACCCTGAGTTCAGTCCCCAGTTCCCTACCCCCAAAAAGAGAAATGACTAGAAACTTTTAAATAATTTCTACTTCCAAAAAATCAGAGCAATTTCTCCACAAAGAAAATATGACAAGCCAAAATGTTATATTACATACTTATCTATAAAATATTGACAATTTCAATAATCCTATTTCAGGACTTACCGAAAAGGTCCTGTTCTGTTAGCAGATCGAGAATCCCCCCACATCTCTTTCTACTTCAAGAGGGTCTCAATAAGTAGATTGTTTTTAAACAAACTCAGAGCAGTACCTGTATAAAATAAACCACAAAAAATTAAGTCCTTGAGAAAATAAGGCAAAGACTAAACTAGTTACTCTCTGCTTAGTGTATCTGACACCACAACAGAAGGGATATTTTTTTGGAGGTAACTTTTAAAAATTTACATATTAATTTACAACAAGAAAAAAATACACTTGCAATTAAAATATGCATTCTGGGGCCCCATAAACATTTTAATACACTAAAAATATTTCACATTTATTAAACTAAATAATCATTTACTAGTTTTTCCAGTACCCATTTGGCCTTCAATTTTAGAAACACCATCTTAGCATTAAACCTCATTCTTGGTCTATGGCTAGTCTATACCATTCAACCCAGCTACTCAGAAGAGTTTATCATCTTTACCACAGTTATTGCTTTAAATACATACATGAAACCCAACTCAAGTTTAAATTATCTCCACAACTATTCGTTGCAGCTGAAATTTTTTCATGGATTTGGCAAAGGTTTCATAAATATGAAACAAGAAACACCACAAACACAAGAAAAAGTAGATTTAGTGGACTTCGTCAAAATTTAAAATTTTTTGGGGAACCCAGGACACTTGATATAAAGAGAGTGAAAAACCAACTAGGTATGGTGGCCCATGCCTGTGATCCCAATACTAGAGAGGCTAAAATAGGAGGATTGCAGGTTCTAGTCTAGCCTCAGCAATTTAGCAAGACCCTCAATGACTATAAAAGTCAGCAAACTGGCAGCAGGGCATGGTGGCGCATGCCTGTAACACCAGTACTTGGGAGGCTGAGACAGGAGGATCGCAGGTTCGCAGCCAGCCTCCACAACTTGGGCCCTCCGCAACCGTATTTCAAAATAAAAGAATAAAATATGGTTGGGGGTGTAGCTTGGACATGAAATGTTCCTGGGTTCCATCCCCAGTACCACAAAAAAAAAAAAAAGAAAGAAAAGTCAGCAAATTGGCAAAGCAGTCCAGGTTTACAGGAAGAAATATGTCACCTATACTGGATGGGTGAGGTGGGCAAAGTCTAATGGCGGAACCATGTGGGCATCTGACCCAGCAAGGCAGTTATCCACAGGCTGAAACTAGACATTTCCTTGAAAGGAAAGCAAAGGTGGGCCTGGTGGTGCACACCTGTAACCCTAATGGGAGGCTGAAACAGGATTCAGGTTTGAGGCTAGGCCTCAGTGATTTAGCGAGATCTTTGGCAACATAGAGAGAGACCCTGTTTCAAAAAAAATTTTTTTTTTGCAGTACTGGGGATTGAACCCAGGGGCATTCTACCTCCGAGCTACACCCTCAGACCGATTTTTTATTCTTTATTTTGAAACAGGGCCTCACTAAGTTGCGGAGGGCCTAAGTAGCTGAGGCTGGCCGCGAACCTGTGATCCTCGTGCCTCAGCCTCCCTAGTACTGGGATTACAAGCGTGTGCCACCACGCCCAGCTCAAAATTTTTTTAAAAAATATGTATTTTTTTTTTTTTTTTGGTGCAGAGGATTAAACCCAGGGGAATTCTATCTCTGAGCAGTACCCCCACCCATATTTTATTTTTTGTTTTGAAACAGGGTCTCACTAAGTAGCTGAGGCTGGCCGTGAACTTGTGATCCTCCTGCCTCAGCCTCCCAAGTACTGGGATTACAAGCATATGCCACCACACCCAGCTATAAAAAATTTTTTTTATGAAGGGCTGGGGTGTAGCTCAGAGGTAGAATGTCTCTGGATTCAATCCACAGTAACAAGGTAGGAAGGAAGGCCACATTTCTCCAGGTAGGAAAAAAAACCCAGCAAATGTAAGGAAGAAACTATTGAGAATATACATGAATAAAGTAATCTTATATACAACTTTCACCAAAAAAAAAATAAAATAAAATAAAATGAGCAGGGTATGGTGGCGCATGCCGGTAATCCTAGCACTTGGAAGGCTGAGTCAGAAGGATCACAGGTTCGAGGTCAACCTCAGCAACTTAGCAAGATACTCAGCAACTTAGAGAGACCCTGTTTCAAAAGAAAAAATAAAAAGGCTAGGGGTATAGCTCAGAGGTAGAATGCCCCTAGGTTCAATCCCCAGTACCAAAAAAAGTAAAAATTCTTCAAAGCTAATGAAAAATTATGAATTTGAAAATGCAAGAAATACAAAGTACAAAATAGATAAACTCATACTAGGACACACTGTGATCAAACTGCCCCAAGACAAAGAACCCTAGCATAGCAAGGTGATGCAGCCTGAAATCCCAGCTACTGGGGAGGCTGAGGGAGGATTCTAAGTTGGAGGCCTGTATGGGCAAACTTACTGAGACCTATCTCAAAATAAAATAAAAATAAGCCAGGCATGGTAGCGTACACTTATAATCCTAGTATTTGGGAGGCTGAGACAGGAGGATCACAGTTTCCAGGACAGTCTCAGCAAGTAGTGAGACTCTCATCAGCCTGTGTGAGAGACCCTGTTTCAAAATAAAAATAAAATAGGGCTGGGGTGTAGCTCGGAGGTAGAATGCCCCGGGGCTCAATCCCAAGAACAGATAGATAAGATTAGATAGATTAGATAGATGATTAGATAGATACATAGACAGACAGACCGACTGACCGCAGCCGGCCGGCCGGCCTGGTGGCACATACCTATAATCCCAGTACTTGGGAGGCTTAGACAGGAGGATCGCAGGTTAGAGGACAGCCTCAGCAAGTAATAAGACTCTCAGCAACCTAGCAAGACCCTGTTTCAAAATAAAAATAAAGCCAGGCATGGTGGCCCATGCTTGTAATCCCAGTACTTAGAAGACTGAGATGGATCTCAGGTTCACCGTTAGCCTCAGCAACTTGTGAGGCCCTTTGCAACTTAATGAGACCCTGTTTCAAAATAAAGAATAAAATAGGGCTGGGGATATGGCTCAGAGGTAGAATGCCCCTGGGTTCAATCCCCAGCACCACAAAAAAATAAAACTAAAAAGAGCTGGGGATATAGCCCAAAGGTAGAGCACCTACCTAGCATTCATGAGGTCCTAAGCCAATTCCCAGTGGAAGAAAGGATTTTTTTTTTAAAAAACAGGGTCTCACTAAATTGCTGAGGCTGACTTCGAACCTGCATTCCTCCTGTCTCAGCCCCCAAGTACTGGGATTATAAGCGAGTGCTACCATGCCCTGCTGGAGGGAATCTTAAAAGCAGCAAGAGAGAAGCAACCCATCACATACAAGAAGTCTTCAGAGCCAGGCGCAATGGCATACACTTGTAATCTCAGTACTTGGGAGGTTGAGACAGGAGGATCTCAGGTTTGAGACCAGCCTCAGCAACTTAGTGAGATATTGTTTCAAAATAAAATAGGGTTGGGGTATAGCTTGGAAGTAGAATGCCCCTGGGTTCAATATTCCCAGTACCACAAAAAAAAAAAATAAAAAGGAAGGCTGGGCGGGCGTGGTGGTGCACAAAAAAAAAAGGAAGGCGGGGTGTGGTGGCACACGCTTGTAATCCCAGTACTTGGGAGGCTGAGACAGGAGGATCCGGGTTCGCAGCCAGCCTCAGCTACTCAGTGAGGCCCTCCGCAACTTCGTGAGACCTGGTTTCAAAATAAAGTACAAAAAATAGGGCCGGAGGTATAGCTCGGAGGTAGAATGCCCCTGTGTACAATCCCCAGTACCGCAAAAAAAAAAAAAAAAGGAAAAAAAAAATCCTCAGTGAAATTAACAGTCAATTTCTTACTAAGATCATGGGAGCCAGAAGGGGCATGGTGTTGTATGCCTATAATCCCTGTACTTGAGAAGTTGAGATAAGAGGAAGATCCCAGGTTCAAGGCCAGCTTCAGCAACTTAGAGAGACCCAATTTCAAAATAGAAAATAAAAAAAGGGCTGGGGGTTTAACTTGGATATAAGAATGTCCCTTGGTTCAAATCCCAGCACCAAAAATAAAACAAAAGGAGGCCATTAGGCAGTGGTATGATAAACTAAATACTGGGGCGAGGGATCAACCAACAAAACTATCCTCCAAATAAGTGACCAAAAAAAAAACTTAAGACATTCCCTGATGAACAATAGCTAAAACTATTTCTGGAGGAAATAGCTTCCTTCAGAATAAAATGTGGGGGGGGGAAGCTAAATGTTAACTCTAAAGGCATATGAAGAAATGAAAATCCCTGGTAAAGGTAAATACAGGGCAATTATATAAGCTAGCATTACTTATGATGGTGTCCTGAGGAATACTGTACAAGTAAACTTGCTCACTAAAACAGCTTATCTAAACCAGTCCTCTGACATATTCTTCACTTAGAAATAAATCTTCAGCCAGGCATGGTGGCGCACGCCTGTAATCCCAGTACTTGGGAGGCTGAGACATGAGAATTACAGGTTTGAGGACAGCCTCGGCAAGTAGTGAGACTCCCATCAACCTAGAGAGATCCTATTTCAAAATAAAAATTAAAAAATAGGACTGGGGGTGTAACTCAGAGGTAGAATGCCCCTGGGTTCATTTCCTAGTACCACTCACACAAAAAAGAAATCTTCATAGCCAAGTATGGTACAACACGCTTGCAATCTCAGTACTTGGGGGGGGGGTGAGACAGAAGGTTGCAGGTTCAAAGCCAGCCTCAGCAACTTAGAATTTGCTTCCAAATAAAAAATAAACTAGGGCTGCAGGTATAGCTCAAAGGTAGAATGTCCCTGGGTGGGTGGAAGGAAGGAAGGAAGGAAGGAAGGAAGGAAGGAAGGAAGGATCGATCTTCATCATGAAACAAAAGTAAAACTAGTAGCTGGGCATGGTGGCCCACACCTGTAATCCCACCACGTGGGAGGCTGAGACAGGGAGATCGCAGGTTCAAGGCCAGCCTTAGCAAGTTAGTGAGGCCCTGTTTCAAAATAAAAAATAATATAAAAAAGGGCTGGGGTTGTAGCTCAGAGGTGCCTCTGGGTTCAAACTCCAGTAACAAAAACAAAAAAACTAGTATTTGCAGTAGCTTCACTTTTTATTTCCTACCGGATTTAAAAGACAAACACAAGCCAGGCGTGGTGGCGCATGCCTGTAATCCCAGTACTTGAGAGGCTGAGTCAGGAGGATTGCAGGTTTGAGGACAGCCTCAGCAAGTAGTGACTATCATCAACCTAGCAAGACCCTGTTTCAAAAATAAAAATAAAGCCGGGCATGGTGGCACACGCTTGTAATCCCAGTACTTGGGAGGCTGAGACAGGAGGATAGGTTCGCAGCCAGCATCAGCAACTTGTGAGGCCCTCCGCAACTTAGTGAGATCCTGTTTCAAAATAAAGAATAAAATAGGGCTGGGGTATAGCTCAGAGGTAGAATGCCCCTGGGTTCAATCCCCAATACCAAAAAAAATAAAATAAAAAACAAAAATAAAAGAGGGCTGGGGGTGTAGCTCAGAGGTAGAATGCCCCTGGATTCAATTCCCAGTACTACAAAAAAATAAAAATAAAAGACAAACACAGCCAAGTGAGGTGGCACATGCCTGTAATCCCAGTACTTGGGAGGCTAAGACAGAAGGATTTTAGGTTCAAGGGCAGCCTCAGCAATTTAGCAAGACTCTCAGTAACCTAGTGAGACCCTGTTTCAAAATAAAGAATAAAATCGGGCTGGGGTGTAGCTCAGAGGTAGAATGCCCCTGGTTTCAATTACCAGTACCATAATTAAAAAAAAAAAAAGAGCCAGGCATGGTGGGACACGCTTGTAATCCCAGTACTTTGGAGGCTGAGACAGGAGGATCACAAGTTCAAAGCCAGCCTCAGCAATTTAGTGAGGCTCTCAGCAACTTAGTGAGACTCTGTTTCCAAATAAAAAATGAAATAGGTCTGGGGGTGTAGCCCGGAGGTAGAACATCCTTGGGTTTGATCCCCAGTACCACAAAAAATAAAAATAAAAAATAAATAAATAAAAAAGGGCTAAGGGTATAGCTGAGAGGTAGAATGCCTCTGGGTTCAAATCCCAGTACCACAAAAAAAACACATAGAAAATTATTAATCTAGATTATTAGGGACACAATTTGTAAAGAAGATGTAATCTGTGACATCAGTAACAGAAAAGAAGATCTGGGTGCAGTGGCACACACCCGTAATCCCAGTACTTGGCAGGCTGACAAGGGAGGACAGCAAGTTCAAGACCAGCCTCAGCAACTTAGCAAGACCCTGTTTCAAAATAAAAAATAACAGCCGGGCGTGGTGGCGCACGCTTGTAATCCCAGTACTTTGGGAGGCGGAGACAGGAGGATCCGGGTTCGTGGCCAGCCTCAGCTCTCTCTCTCTCTCTCTCCTTAGTGAGGCCCTCCGCAACTTCATGAGACCTGGTTTCAAAATAAAAAGTATAAAAAATAGGGCCGGAGGCATAGCGCAGAGGTAGAACGCCCCTGCGTTCAATCCCCGGTACCGCAAAATAAATAAATAAATAAATAAAATAAAAATAAAAAGGGCTGGTGGTGGCACACACTTGTAATCCCAGTACTGAGGAGACTGAAACAAGAGGCTCACAGGTTCAAAGCCAGCCTCAGCAACCTAGCATAGCTCTCAGCAACTTAGTGAGCCCATATTTTCTAAATAAAAAATAAAAAGGGCTGGGGATATAGCTTAGAGGTAGAATGCCCTGGGTTCACCCACTAGGACCCACCCAAAATATAAAAACAAGAATAATAACAGTAATAGAAAAGTGGTAGAAGAGTCAGGCATGATGACGCATACCTGTAATCCCAGTACTTGGTAGGCTGAAACAGGAGGATCACAGGTTCGAGAAGAGCCTCAGCAAGTAGTGAGACTCTAATCAACCTAGTGAGACCCTGTTCCCCAAAAAAAGAAAAAAAAATAGGGCTGGGGGGTAGCTTGAATGTAGAATGCCTCTGGGTTCAATCCCCCGTCACAAAAAAAAAAGAAGAAAATGAACTATATATACTACACAAGTAGATTCTGTATGCTTTTGAATTTTTATTATACATTTGTGTGTGTGTGTGTGTGTGTGGTACTGGGGATTGAACTCAGGGGCATTCTACCTCTGAGCTACACTCCCAGCCCTATTTTATTTTTCATTTTTGAAACAGGATCTCACTAAGTTGCTTAGATTAGCTGCGAACCTGGGATCCCCGTCTCAGCCTCCCAAGTACTGGGATTACAAACGTGCTTCCGGCCTTTTTGTTTAGTTTGACTTTTTTTTTTTTTTGTCTTTTTGACACTGGGGATCAAACCCAGGGCATTGCACTTACAAAGCAAGTGCTTTGCGCTGAACTACACCCCAGCTGTAAATTACATTATAATTGTAGGATGCTAAATATAATCCTGAAGGTAACCACAAAGAAATTTACCTTGAGAATATACACATTAGAATCAGGTGCAGTGGCACACACCTGTAGTAAAATCCAGGTGTAGATACCCCTGGGTTTAATACCCAGTACTAAAAAAAAAGAACATACATGTTAGGATATCAGAAGAAAATAAAAATCAAAACTTTTCACTACAAAAAGTAAATATAAAAGAAGCCAATAATGATGGAAGAAATACAGTGGAAAATCTATAATGCATATAGAAAACAAATAGTAAAATGGCAGAAGTTTCTCCTATCAGTAGTTGTGGGGGCTGGGGATTACTGGAGATTGATCCCGGGGGCTTTCTACTTTAGAGCCACATTCCCAGCCCTATTTTTTTATTTTTTTTGGGGGGTACTGGGGATTGAATCCTTTTGGGGGGGGTACTGGGGATTGAATCCAGGGGCATTCTACCTCCGAGCTACACCCTATTTATTTTTATTTTGAACCAGGGTCTCATTAAGTTGCGGAGGACCTCACTAAGTAGCTGAGGCTAGCTGCGAACCTGCGATCCTCCTGTCTCAGCCTCCCAAGTACTGAGATTATAAGTGTGTCACCACGCCCGGCCCCCCGTTTGTATTTTGAAACATGTGCCACCATGCCGGGCTTTTAATTTTTTATTTTGAAACAGGATCTCACTAAGTTGCTGAGGGCCTAAGTTGCTGAGGCTGTCCTTAAACCTGTGATCCTCCTGTCTCAACCTCCCAAGTACTGAGACTACAGGTGTGAGCCACCATGCCTGGCTAATTATTTTAAATGTAAATAGTTGAAAACTCTCTAATCAAAAGATGAGATTAAGCCGGGCGTGATGGCAAACGCTTGTAATCCCAGTGCTTGGGAGGGTGAGACAGGAGGATAGCAAGTTTATGGCCAGCCTCAGGTACTTAGTGAGGCCCTCCGCAACATAGTGAGATCATTTCAAAATAAAGAATAAAAAATAGGGCTGGGGTGTAGCTCGGAGGTAGAATGCCTCTGGGTTCAATCCCCAGTTCTGGAAAAAAAAAAAAGATGAGATTAAGCCCAGCATGGTGGTGCATGACTGTAATTCCAGTACTTGGGAGGCTGAGATAGGAGGAGTACAGGTTCAAAACCAGCCTCGGCAACTCAGAGACTGTCAGCAACCTATACACACACACACAAACATACACAAGATGAGATTGGCAGAATAGATTAACAAAACCATGATCCAGCCGGGGCATGGCAGTGCATGCCTGTAATTCCAGTACTTGGGAGGCTAATATAGGAGGATTGCAGGTTGGAGGACAGCCTCAGCAAGTAGCAAGACTCTCAGCAACCTAGCAAGCCCCTGTTTCAAAACAAAGTATTAAAAAAAAAAAAAAGGCTGGGGGTGTAGCTTGGAAGAATGCCCCTGGATTCAATCCCCAGTACTACCAAAAAAAAAAAAAAAAAACAACCATGATCCAGCACTTGGAATGGCAGTTCACACTTATAATCCCAGATACTCAGGAGGCTGAGGCAGGAGGATCACAAGTTTAAGACCAACCTAGGCAATTTAGGGAGACCTTGTCTCAAAATAAAAAGGGCTGGGGATATAGCTCAGTGGTAGAGCAACTGCCTAGTATGTGGGAGGCCCTGGGTTCAATCCTCAGTACCAACCACACACAAGAGACAAGTACTGATTATGACATGTAAAAATTGGAACCCAAATACACAGGTTGGGAATAGGCAAAAGATTTATCAAAGCATCTAGTAGTGACATCCTTCAAACTTTTCTTCAGAGTCGGGCTGGTGGTGCACGCTTATAATCCCAGTACTTGGGAGACTGAGACAGGAGGATGACTGGTTCAAGGCCAGCCTCAGCAAGTAGGCAGGGGGTCTGGGAGTGGTGGTACATGCTTGTAATCCCAGTACTTGGGAGGCTGAGACATGAGGATCACTGGTTCAAGGCCAGCCTCAGCACTAGGGCTAGGGGTCTGGGAGTGGTGGCACACACTTGTAATCCCAGTACTTGGGAGGCTGAGACAGGAGGATCGCAGGTTCGCAGCCAGCCTCAGCTACTTAGTGAGGCCCTCCACAATTTATTGAGACTGGTTCAAAATAAAGAATAAAAAATAGGGCTGGGCTGAGCATGGTGGCGCACACTTGTAATCCCAGTACTTAGGAAGCTGAGACAGACGGGTCCGGGTTCGTGGCCAGCCCCAGCTACTTAGTGAGGCCCTCCGCAACTTAGTGAGACCCTGTTTCAAAATAAAGAATAAAATATAGGGCTGGGGGTATAGCTTGGAAGTACAGTGCCCTGGGTTCCATTCCCAGTACTGCAAAGAAAAAAAAATTAGGGCTGGTGATGTAGCTCAAAGGTAGAATGCCCCTGGGTTCAATCCGCAATACTGATAAATAAATAAATAAATAAATAAATAAATAAATAAATAGGGTTGAGGGTCCGGGCATGGTGGTGCAAGCTTGTAATCCCAATATTTGGGAGGATAAGATAGGAGGATCGCAGGTTCGCGGCCAGCCTCAGCTACTTAGTGAGGCCCTCCGCAACTTAGTGAGACCCTGTTTCAAAATAAAGAATAAAAAATAGGGCTGAAGGGGTAGCTCGGAGTTAGAATGCCCCTGGGTTCAACACCCAGTACAAAAATAAACTTTTCTTCAGGATAGAAGGAGCTCTCACAGACATCCAGTTTAATGCTGCAAAGCCAACAATTACAGGTCCTGGGTCCAAAATTATCTCAAACTATTCTTAAACTTTACATGGGTGAAAAGCCTGAATTGCTGGGACAGTCAGGGCCATGTAAGTAGAAGTGGCTCTGTACAGCCAGGTGTGGTGGCGCATGCTTGTAATCCCAGTACTTGGGAGGCTGAGACTGGAGGATTGCAGGTTCACGGCCAGCCTCAGCTACATAGTGAGGCTCTCTGCAACTTAGTGACACCCTGTTTCAAAATAAAGAATAAAAAAATAGGGCTGGGGGTGTAGCTCGGAGGTAGAATGCCTCTGGGTTCAATCCCCTGTACCATCAAAAAAAGTAGGGCTGGGGTGTAGCTCGGAGGTAGAATGCTCCTAGGGTCAATCCTCAGTACCGCAAAAAAAAAAAAAAAAAAATGAAGTGGCTCAGTAGGATGAACCAAATGCCAGGTTAAGGCCTTAAATACTAAAGCTTATGAGGTCCCAATAAAAGTGTTGGCTCAGTCGGGTGTGGTGGCGCATGTCTGTAATCCCTGTAACTTGGGAGGCTGAGATAGGAGGATTGCAGGTTCGAGGACAGTCTCAGCAAGTAGTGAGACTCAAATCAACCTAGTGAGACCCTGTAAATCAACCTAGTGAGACCCTGTTTCCAAATACAAACAAAATAGGGCTGGGGATATAGCTTGAAGGTAGAGTGCCCCTGGGTTCAATCTCCAGGACCACACACACACACACACACAAAAGTGTTGGCTGATATACAGGACAGGACAGAGCCCATGAATGTCAGCACCTACTAAGGAGTGATAAAAAGTCACCTATCATATCAACAAGCTCTGAAAATAAACAGTACTAAAACATCGATCTCATAAAGATTGTGGCTGGCAGCAAGCACACAAGTGCAAGCCTCCTGACTCAGATCTCGCCCCAACAAATGCTACACTGGAAGGAATAGAAAGGCACATGTGGAGCCAGGCGTGGTGGCGCACGCCTGTAATCCCAGTACTTTGGGAGGCGGAGACCGGAGGATCCGGGTTCGCAGCCAGCCTCAGCTCGCTCTCGCTCGCTCGCTCTCTCTCTCTCTCTCCCCTTAGTGAGGCCCTCCGCAACTTCGTGAGACCCAGTTTCAAAGTAAAGTATAAGGGGAACCAAGATGGCGGGATAGCGAGAAGCAGTGTCCCGCCAGGGCTCCGAGTAGGAGCTCAGCAGGCGGGAAGACTGCTTCTTTATAAGAAAACAAGGGCAGCTAAAACTCAACAAAACAATGGGAGACAAAATACAGCGACACGCGAGGCAGTGGAGAGAGCGGAGGGCGGCAGGGAATTCAAAGCGTTTCACCT
>PVJS01032937.1:0-22470 GCA_004027185.1 Glis glis | reverse complement strand
ACCGGGGATGGAACGCAGGGGCGTTCTACCTCCGCACTACACCCCCGGCCCTATTTTTTTTTTTTATACTTTATTTTGAAACCGGGTCTCACGAAGTTGTGGAGGGCCTCACTAAGGAGAGAGAAAGAGACAGGGAGAGAGAGAGGAGAGAGCTGAGGCTGCCCGTGAACCCGGATCCTCCGGTCTCCGCCTCCCAAAGTACTGGGATTACAAACGTGCGCCACCACTCCTGGCTTCAGTTTTTTATTTTGAAACAGGGTCTCACTAAGTTGCTGAGGCTGGCCTCGAACCTGTGATCTTTCCTTCTCAGCCTCCCAAGTACTGGGGTTACAGGTGTGCACCACCACGCCTGGCTCACACTCCACCTTTGAACCCCTGGGCAAACCGTGGCACCATGAGAGGCTCCATTCCCTCCTCCTCTGTCAGAGGAAAGAGCAATCACATGACCTCGGTGTCACTGTGAGGCCTTGGTGAGAGGGTGCGTTTGACAGTCCCAAGCACCCAGGAGGAGCTGGCTCCTGAGGTTGGGCCAGTGGGCAGCACCTGGGCCAGGGTGCCATTCCCCGACTCTCCCCGCCCTCACGGTCACAGTTCTCTTGCTTGCTCCCCCCAGTGGCGGCCTGGTGCTCCTGAGGGTGAAGGCAAAGGTTCGGCGGTACCTGCGGGAGCGGCGCACAGTGCCCGTGCTGTTTGCCTCTACGGTACAGCGCCACCCCGACAAGACGGCCCTCATCTTTGAGGGCACAGACACCCACTGGACTTTCCGCCAGCTGGATGACTACTCCAGCAGTGTGGCCAACTTCCTGCAGGCCCGGGGCCTGGCCTCAGGCGACGTGGCCGCCCTCTTCATGGAGAACCGCAATGAGTTTGTGGGCCTGTGGCTAGGCATGGCCAAGCTGGGCGTGGAGGCGGCACTCATCAACACCAACCTCCGGCGCGACGCCCTGCGCCACTGCCTCACCACCTCCAAGGCCCGCGCCCTTATCTTTGGTAGTGAGATGGCCCCAGGTGAGCTCCAGGGGTGCTGCACAGACCACAGTGCCTTTCCAGCCCTGGGGGAGGTGGTGTGGGTCCATGGTTAAGGGCAGGGGCCCTGCCTGGGAAGCTGGAGATTCTGAGTGATTGACAGATTTTCTGAGCCTCAGTTTCCCCACCTCTCGCACCTGCCTCCTGTTGATCTCAAGCACTGCTGACCTGAAGCACTAGCAAGGTGGCAGTTGCTGGCTGGCCCTTGGACGTAATGGCAGCCATCTCGTGACTAATTAGGCCTCAAGTGCCTCATCCCTACAATGGGAACAGGACTCCACTTCCCACTCTCCTTGCAGAGCTCGCTTTTTTTTTTTTTTTTGACGGTACCAGGGATTGAACCCAGGGGCATTCTACCTCAGGGCTACACCCCAGCCCTCACTAAGTAGCTGAGGCTAGCCACGAACCCGGATCCTCCTGTCTCAGCCTCCAGAGTACTGGGATTACAAGCATGCGCCACCACGCCCAGCTATTCTTTTTATTTTGAAACAGGGTCTCACTAAGTTGCAGAGGGCCTCACTAAGTAGCTGAGGCTGGCTGTGAACGGGGATCCTCCGGTCTCAGACTCCCAAGTACTGGGATTACAAGCGTGTGCCACCACGCCCCGCTAGAGCTCACCTTTTATTTGCTGCCATGGTGGGTGCCAAGCATGCAGAGCTTGGTGCTTTACAAGAGCAGCTCTGGTCTTCACAGACCAGGGAGGGAGGGGCTGTCATCTTGGCTTTATGGATGAGAAGACAAATCAGGAAGGAGGGGAGTGGGGAGCTCACTCATGGTCACACAGTTGTGATAGGGCTGAGATTTTTTTTTTTTTTTTTTTTTTTTTTGGTGTGTGTGTGGTACTAAGGGTGGAACCCAGAGCCTCCTATATGCTAGGCAAGTGCTGCACCACTAAGCTTCATCCCCACAGAGCACCTGCTGGGCCCTGTGCTGGAAGAAGCCCCCAACCCTTTTTTATTTTATCATGAGACAGGGTCTCACTAAGTTGCCCAGGCTGACCTCCAACTAGTGATCCTCTTGCTTCAGCCTCCTGGGTAGTCGGGATTACAGGTGTGCACCACTACGCCTGACAGGACTAGGATTTGGTTTTAGGCTTGACCACAGTCCCTGTTCTTTCTCCTCATGCTGCTATGGTCATGGAACAATGGACAGGAACATTATTAACATGCTGTAGGGAGCCGGGCACAGTGGCACATGCCTGTAATCCAGTACTTGGGAGGCTGAGACAGGAAGATTGCAGTTTCAAGCTAGCATGTGGAAGGCAAGACCCTGTTTCAAAAATAATAAATAAGCTGGGCATGGTGGCACATGCCTATAATCCTCATACTTGGGAGGCTGAGACAGGAGAATCACAGGTTCAAGACCAGCCTCAGCAAGTAGTGATTCTCATCAACCTAGCAAGACCCTGTTTCAAAATTAAGAAATAAAAATAGGGCTGGGAGTGCAGCTCAAAGGTAGAATGCCCCTGGGTTCAATCCCCAATAGCACAAATAATAATAATAGAGCTGGGTGTGGTGGTACATACATGTAACCCCAGTACTTGGGAGGCTGAGAAAGGAGGATCACAGGTTCAAGACCAGCCTCAGCTACTTAGTGAGGCCCTCCACAACTTAGTGAGACCCTGTTTCAAAATAAAAAATAAAATAGGACTGGGGGTGTACCTTGGAGGTAGAATACCCCTGTGTTTAATTTCCAGTACCACACACACACAAAATAATAAAATAGTGCTGGGGGTATAGCTCAGAGGTAGAATACCCCTGGGTTCATCCCCAGATCCACACAAAAAAGGAGGACACCAGTGGAGTGCAGAGGTAGAGCATTTGCCCATTGTGTCCAAGGCCATGGGTTTGATCCCCAGCATCACAGAAAAAAAGCCAGAAAGAGCTGGGCTGAGTGGGCCAAGACTTCCCATGCCCAGGGTGGGTGAGGATCTGGGAAGCCTGTGAGAAGATTCCCACCTGGAGGGATTGGGGGCCTCTGACCCCCACTCCTGTCCTACCAGTGCTCTGCCGAGTGGTGTAGTACATTGGGTGAGAGCTCAGTCCTTGGTGTGAGATAGAGCCTTCCCTCCCATTCTCAGCACCTCAGTTTCCTCATCTGTAAAACGGGCTGTAGTTGCCCCCTGCTTCCTATGGTCATGAGAGCAGGAGGATGCACGGAGGAGCCCACAGTGCAGCTAGTCAGCAGCTCGGGGGAGCTGTTGCTCTTACCAGCAGTGAAGGTGCTTCACCCGCCTCCTCCCCACGCCAGCCAGTCTCCCTGACAACATGGCCAGCCCTGGCGCAAGGAGCGGTCCTGGGAACCCAGGGCTTCCTGGCCTGCCTGCGGACCTGCCCTGTCTCCCCCGCAGCTGTCTGTGAGATCCATGCCAGCCTGGACCCCTCGCTCAGCCTCTTCTGCTCTGGCTCCTGGGAACCCAGCGTGGTACCTGCCGGCACAGAGCACCTGGACCCTCTGCTGGAAGATGCCCCCAAGCACCTGCCCAGCCGCCCTGACAAGGGCTTCACAGGTGGGCACCCCATCCCCGTGGAGGGGTCCTAGGATGGGCCATGGATGGAGCGCTGGCCTCGGGGCCAGAAGGCCTGGGTTCTGCACACTCGCTGTATGCCTTGTACAGGTACCGTCACCTCCCTGTTTCCATCTGGAAAAGGGAAAAGAAACCCCGAGACATTCTGGGTCACTGAAGGTAAAATTAGCTGAGGTGTATAAAAGTGCCAGGCTCGAGTCTGCAAAATCCAGTTCTCTGATTTGTGGAGCAGCCTTCGTTGGTGCCTGACGTGCAGGACCGTGTGCACCCCTGGAACCCGTTTTGACTGCACTGTTCCTGGAGTTGAGGAGGGTGAGGGCCAAGCCCCCTGGGATGTGTACAGGCCCTGTGCAGTGCAAGATCCCCGGCTGTGATCCTCTGCACACTGGCTCCAGGTAGCCTCCTCCTCCTGGTGGCTCCAGCCATGCAGTCAAGCCACAGCTGACCAAAATACCCAGCGAGAACAACTTAGAGGAGGAATCGTTTATGGGGCTCACAGTTTCAGAGGTTCAGTCCATAGGGCCGGCTCCAAAGCATAAATAGCGGCAACTGCAGGGTATGCAGAGGGATGCTGCACTCACATCACGGAGGCCGGAAGCAGAGAGAGAGAGAGAGAGAGAGAGATCCACCGACCTGCTTCTTCTAGCCACGCCCCACCTACCTATGCTACCACCCAATAAATCCATTCAAATTATTAATTCATCAATGGATTTATCTGCTGATGAGATTAGAACCCTCATATTTCTTTTTTTTTTCTTGGCACTGGGGATTGAACCCAGGGGCATTCTACCTCTGAGCTACACCCCAGCCCTATTTTATTTTTATTTTGAAACAGGATCTCGCTAGGTCAATGAGTCTCACTACTTGCTGAGGCTGTCCTCGAACCTGCAATCCTCCTGTCTCAGCCTCCCAAGTACTGGGGTTACAGGCGTACACCACCACGCCCGACTCTCATGTTTCAATTATTTCTTCTCTAAACATTTTTGCGTTGCCAGTACATGAGCTTTCCCAAGGGACGTTCTGTAAACCCTAACAGAAGAGCCCAGTGACTGGCCGTTGTCCTTGTCGTCGTTCACCTCTCCGATCCTGTCTCCTGAGTACCTGAGTGAGCTGCTTGAGGGCAGGGCCTGTGGCTGGCTCACCCGGGTGCCCTCGCGCTGGCACACAGCAGCCAGCCAGGCTGCTCTGAAGTGCACTTATCTAGTGGAGTTCTGACCTCTGGAGCCTCCAGCCTGTAGAACCGTGATGTGATGGTCCCCAACCAGAGCTACAGGGGGGACCATCTATAATAGATGGTTAGCAGTGCGGAGGCTACCTCAGCACCCCACTTCCTGCAGCTAAGATGGGGGGCAGGCATCCCCTCCTTCCGGAAGCCCGCTGGTGCCACCTCCCCACAAGCCCTGGCCAGTCGGTGTTGCCAGGCTTCGTCGGGTCCTGTGTCTCCACCCTCCCTCACATTTGCTCTCAGCATTGTCCTCTAACTGTCCCACTCACTTAGGACCTCTGAGAGGGCTTCCTGGAAGAGGTGTGCCGGGAAGTGGCGGTGAAGGATGCGCACACGTGGGCACCGTCTGTCTCACGCTGCCCAGCCTATGCTGTGCCCCTCAGTCACCCCTGTGTCTCTTCTTCAGATACGCTCTTCTACATCTACACATCGGGCACCACAGGGCTACCCAAAGCTGCCATCGTGGTGCACAGCAGGTAAGGGGCAGGTGCCCTGGGTGGGGTGGGCACGGCAGGGCTGGGAGGCCTCCTCCCGACGTTCCAGGGGCCCACCGAGCCCTCGGCCCTCTGCCCCCCAGGTATTACCGCATGGCTGCCCTGGTGTACTACGGATTCCGCATGCGGTCTGACGACATTGTCTACGATTGCCTCCCCCTCTACCACTCCGCAGGTAACCCTGGGCCCGCCCCCTCTGCCGTCAGCACCCCGGGTCCTTGGGAACCCCACCTTTCCCGTCAGGCAGCGTGCTGCAGTAGAAACATGAGTTCACGTCCAGGCATGGCCGCTGGCTCCACCTCAGTCTTCTTGTCCATTGAGGGCGACCACGCCAGCCTCGTGGGGGGAACAGAGTCCCGAGGGGTACCTGGGCCGCTGTCTGTATTCCAGCTGCTTTCCACAGATGCAGTTCCCGCCCTGGAGGCGCCAGGCGTGGTGTGTGGTTGGGGCAGGGTGCTTGGGAGCCTGTGTGATGCTAATGACAGCCACCGCAGGGTTGGGGGCGGCAGGGAGCATCAAAGCAGCACATGTCAGATCCAGTGGCAGGAACCTAGGAAGACTTCCTGGAGGTGGCTGACAGGAGGTGCAGAAGCCAGGCAGGGTAGCTTGGTCCTGCATGGCTGAATAGCAGTTTCATGGGCTTGGGGACAACCCCAGAGTCCCTTGGGGCCGTTTAAGGAGTGTGCACATGATCCCACAGGCACTGGGGAGCCATGGAAGGTATCTGAATAGGGGAGAGAGAGAGAGAGAGAGAGAGAGATATGATCCGTTAGTGGAGGTAGGACAGGACGAGCAAAGGGCCCGAGCAAGAGGAGGCCCTGGGAGATGTGTCTCCATCCCCTTGACCTCCAGGCCCCCTCTGCCCTCAGGAAACATCGTGGGCATCGGGCAGTGCCTGCTCCATGGCATGACGGTGGTGATCCGGAAGAAGTTCTCAGCCTCCCGGTTCTGGGATGATTGTGTCAAGTACAACTGCACTGTAAGCAAGAAGGGAAGGGAGTGAGCAGTCCCCGCCCTCTTGTCACCTTCCCGCCGACTGCACTTTGGGGCATCTGTTATGCAGCTGAGGTGGTTCAGAAGGGTTCACTGGGGCAACGTTCCCATTGTTCAGATGGGGAGACTGAGGTCCAGAGAGGGATGGAATCACAGAGCCAGTTCCCACAGAGGGGAGGTGCCTGAGGGATTGGGAGGAGATGAAGTTGGGCAACCTAGGAGCCCAGACTCACACCAAGCCCCCCACACCCCCCAGATTGTGCAGTACATCGGCGAGCTGTGCCGCTACCTCCTGAACCAGCCGATCCGGGAGGCGGAGACCCAGCACCGGGTACGCATGGCGCTAGGCAACGGCCTCCGGCAGTCCATCTGGACCAGCTTCTCCAGCCGCTTCCACATCGCCCAGGTGGCTGAGTTCTACGGGGCCACCGAGTGCAACTGCAGCCTGGGCAACTTCGACAGCCAGGTGCGGCCGAGGTTGGAGATGGGCCGCGGCGGGGGCGGGGGCGGTTCCAGCGTGAGAGCGTGGGTGCTGGAGTCGCCCCTTGGCCTTTGCAGGTGGGAGCCTGCGGCTTCAACAGCCGTATCCTGTCCTTCGTGTACCCCATCCGGCTGGTACGAGTAAACGAGGACACGATGGAGCTGATCCGGGGGCCTGATGGCGTCTGCATTCCCTGCCGGCCAGGTCTGCCTCAGGCGGGAGTCGGGGGCCGAGGGGGAGGTTTGGGCCTGGGAGAGCGGTCAGCCAGGGTGGGTAGATGGGGAGCCTGTTCTGCCCGGCAGCCAGCCGTCCGCTCTGCTTTTAGGGCTGCAAGGTATTCATTCCGTTGTCCAGTCATTCATTCATCACCCCACCAATCCATTCATTTTCATGTTGAGCCAAAAAGACTCAGTCCTGGCCACCTAGGATCCATTCTGCCTCAGCCCCTTAGCCTCATGCCGTGAGAGAGTCAGGCTCTTCGTGCTTGAGTCTGCTCTTCTGCAAACGGGGCTGGCGGCAGCCCCCACCTCGCCACGATGACCTAGGAGTTAAGCTCTTTGAGTGGAGCCAGGACCGGAGCAGGGCCCGGTGGTGTTGGCTTGTCAGGGTGTCCGTCCAGTAGGGTCTGGGCCCTGTTCGCTGTGTATTTCCTCATCTTCCCATCGGTTCAGTGGATCGGCATCACCGAGGGCCCCGGTGTGTCAGACCAGCCAAGATGAGCTCCAGGCTGGAGCTGAAATTAAGCAGACATGCTTCCACTGAGGTACACCCCCTGCCCCCAGAAATGGGGCACGTCCATGGCAAGCAGTGTAAATCAAGTCAGGTCAGAATGCAGGGAGCCAGGCCCAGTGGTGCACACATCTGATCCTTGTGATTCCAGAGCCTGCAGGATAGCAAGTTGGAGGCCAGCCTGGGCAACTCAGATCCTGTCTCTCTCTCTCTCTCTTTCTCTCTCTCTCTCTCTCTCTCTTTTTTTTGGTACCAGGGATTGAACCCTGGAGCATTCTACCTCTGAACTATATCCCTAGCCTTTTTTATTTTTTATTTTGAAACAGGGTCTCACTGTTGTTGAGGTTCTTGCTAAATTGCTGAGGCTGGCCTCATACCTGCAATCCTCCTGTCTCAGCCTCCCAAGTACTAGGATTAGAGGCATGTACCATCACGCTCGGCTGAGACCCTGTCTGAAAATAAAATAAAATAAAATAAAATAATAAAATAATAAAAAAATAAAATAAAATAAAATAAAATGGACCTGGAGCCAGATATGGTGGCACACGCCTCTAATCCCAGTACTTGGGAGGCTGAGATGGGAGGATTGCAGGTTCAAAACCAGGAACTTAGTGAGGCTGTCAGCAACTTAGCAAGACCCTGTTTCAAAATAAAAAATAAAACAGGGCTGGGAGTGTAAGCTTGGAGGTAGAATGCCCCTGGGTTCAATCCCCAGCACCACACACACTAAAAAAGGACTGGGGATGTAGCTCAGTAGAGAGCTTGCCTTGCATGCATGAGGCTCCGGATTTGACCCCCAGTACAAAAAAAAAAAAAGGTGCATTGGGTGGGGAAGACAGGTGGTAGAAGAGGCCATCTAGGACAAACCTGCCTGCCTTCCCACCCCCAGGCCAGCCAGGCCAGCTGGTGGGCCGCATCATCCAGCAGGACCCGCTGCGCCGCTTCGATGGCTACCTCAACCAGGGTGCCAACAACAAGAAGATCGCTCAGGATGTCTTCAAGAAGGGGGACCAAGCCTACCTCACCGGTGGGTCCCCAACCCTTTGTCACTGCTTCCGGAGGGGCAGGGAGGGGTGAGGGGACCTTCTACCATCTTCAGAGAACACCTGCCCAGGACTGCCCAGTCCTGCTCACCCCGGCCCTCCCTAGGTGACGTGCTGGTGATGGATGAGCTGGGCTACCTGTACTTCCGAGACCGCACGGGGGACACCTTCCGCTGGAAAGGCGAGAATGTATCCACCACCGAGGTGGAGGGCACGCTCAGCCGGCTGCTGGACATGGCCGACGTGGCGGTGTATGGCGTCGAGGTGCCAGGTAGATGTGGGGAGAGGGAGGTGCCTGTTGGGAGGTGCCAGCAGGGGGCACTGCCGGCCATTCACTGTCCACCCTCCCATCCCCAGGAACCGAGGGCCGAGCAGGAATGGCCGCTGTGGCTAACCCCACCGGCAGCTGCGACCTGGAACGCTTTGCACAGGCCTTGGAGAAGGAGCTGCCCCTCTACGCCCGGCCCATCTTCCTGCGCTTCCTGCCCGAGCTGCACAAAACAGGTCTGTACCTCGCCTTGCAGCCTCCAGGCCTGGGCCCTTCCGGTTCCCAGGGGCTGTCACTGGCCTTCGCCCACAGCCTTGCAGGTTGTTGGTGAACCGCGCTCCCTGTGGAAGTGAGCAGGCTGTGCTGCGCAGGAGGTGCAGGGCACGCGGTTGACTGAGTGCCTGGCACTGGGCTAGGCCTTGGGGAAACAGAAATTCTGATCAGACCTTGGCCTTCTTACAGCTGGTAGAGCTGGAAAGGAGGCGACTGTAAGACAAGGAATCCCAAAGATTGGGAATGGACCACAGATCATGTTGGCAGGAAGGTGAACGAAGGGGCCTTTGGGATAACTGGAAGGCTTCCCTGAGGAGGTGACATTTCAGCTGAGACCTGAATGAAAAGGAGGACTTGCAGGGGTGGGAGATGCTCCCGCCTATGGGAACAGTAAGCATGAAGCCCCCAAGACAGGAGGCAGCTTTGGTGCTGGAGGCATAAAAGGAGGCACCGAAAGCTGGAGGCTTCAGGAGGGGCAGACAGTGGGGTAAGATGCGACAGAGAAGCCAGCAGGGCCAGAGCCCAGGGGTTCGTGGGCCAGGGGGCCAGTCTGGACTCCCCGGGGGCAGTAGGGGGCTAAGAAGTGTTACAAGGTGGTAACCTGGTCAGACCGAGTCCTCCGAAGATCCAGCTGCTGGGCAGAGTGGGAGGGGACTGCCGGCAGTCCCAGGGAGGTGGGGAGATGAGGGAGGGGCTGTCCTAGCTGCCCAGGTGAGGCAGTGCCATCTCTCTCTGGTGGACACTGATAGCTCGCAGGGGTTCCCCGGTGGGCAGGGAAGGCAGGGGCTCAGGCCCAGACCCGCCTGTGTCTCCTTGCTGCCCCTCCAGAGCCTGTGGCTCAGACTCTCCCTGGCTGCGCACCCTCGACCACATCTGCCTGGCCACCCCCAAGTCTCATCATGTCAGCCCCTCCTTGATGGCAGGCCTTCCCCCACTGACATGGCCGTGGCCAGGCAAGGGCACCTGGACCCCAAGGAGTGCTGAAGCAGGACGGGACACTGGAGCCTTAGACTGCTCGCGCTCTGCCACTTCTGTCCAGGAGAGGCAGGGAGGCTCAGAGCTGGGGCCCCAGGTGGCTTTGCTGCAGAACAAACCGCCTCCAGAGGGCTGCAGTGCTTTAGTTCCTCAGTCCTGGGGCCAGCAGTTTGGGGGGTCAGGTTCAGCTGAGTGGTTCTTCTATTGGCCTTGCCTGGGCTCAGAGCTGCCATCGCTTAGTGACTCGGCGGGGGCAGGACAGGCTAAGGTGGCCTCGCTCACGTCTGGCTCTCGGCTTGCTTCTGAAGCACTGTCCAACAGAACTCTCTGTGACAATGGAAATGTTTGCTGTCTAGTACAATAGCACTCCATGTGGCTGTTGTGACTGAGGAACTGAAACCTAAATTTTGTTTAATTTTATTTATTTGCTTATTTTGGAACTAGAGATTGAACCCAGGGGCATTCTACCTCCAAGTTACACCCCCAGCCCTATTTTTATTTTATTTATATTTATTTTTCTGAAATAGGGTCTTGCTAGGTTGATGAGAGTCTCACTACTTGCTGAGGCTGTTTTTGAATCTGCGATCCTCCTGTCTCAGCCTCCCAAGTACTGAGATTACAGGTGTGCGCCACCACACCCGGCTTTATTTTTGCTTTTGAAACAGGGTCTTGCTAGGAACAGTCTTGCTATGTTGCTGAGCCTATCCTCCAACCTGAGATCCTCCTGTCTTAGCCTCCTAAGTATTGGGATTACAGGTGTGGGCTACCATGCCTGGCTGGTTAATTTAAATTGAAATAGCCACATAGGGCCAAAGACTACCCCATTGAACAGTGCTGATTTAGGGGCCTCACTCTGGACGGTTCATATCTGCTCCACATGGTTTCTCGTCCTTCTGAAAGCTGATCTGCTCTCAAGGCACCCGCGGGAGGGCGGGGTGGAAGCAGCAAGGCCCCTTGAGGCCTAGACCAGAACTCCCACATCACTACTGCCACATTCTGCTGGTCAAAGCAAACATAAGGCCAGTGAGATTGGGGCAGGGGGATTGAGAAAGACTCCAGCTCCTGCACTTTCTGAGCCTTCTTCCTCACTCCCCAGGGACCTACAAGTTCCAGAAGACAGACCTGCGGAAGGAGGGTTTTGACCCTGCTGTCGTGAAAGACCCGCTGTTCTACCTGGAGGCCCGGAAGGGCCGCTACATCCCTCTGGACCCAGAGGCCTATGCCCGCATCCAGGCAGGGGAGGAGAAGCTGTGATGTGCCCCCACTTCCGTCCAAGGACCAGTGGATGCTGGATCCAAAGCCCCAGCTTCCACCCCAGAGGGGTCCTGGGCCGTGCCAGACCAAAGCAAGCAGGGCCCACACCTCCGCCCGAGGTGCTGCCCCTTCCTCCAAAACTGCCGACTGCCTCACCGCCGCCTCCCCGCACAGGCTTTCTGTGAAAGCTGCATGTCCGAGTTGTCCTCTGGGCCCGGAGACACGACTGACAGGGCCCCTCAGGACAATGTCTTGGGGCAGGCAGGGCAGGGAGAGGCAGAGGGATCACCAAGCTCCCTCCAAGGTGCAGGGAGTTTGTAAATGGGACCAAGGCAGAAGCCTCCAGACTCAGGAAGCAAACCATGGGCAGGGACAGTAATGGCCACTGATGGGGCAGCCCGAGAGGATCCTGGCCCAGTGCCGGCCAAGTGTCATTCAGCCCTGCCCACATCTAGGACGGGAGGAAGACCTGGTGTGGACCCCCATTCCCCACCCACAACAGGAGGTCAGGATAGCACCCCTTGTCTCTCCAAACTCCCACATGCTTGTCTGAGGGGGGAGGCTGTCCCTCAGGGCCTGTGTCACCTTTTCCTTCTCAGACCTGGCCTGACTATGAGAGGAGGAGGAATGGAGGGAGAGGGCTCAGGGCCAATAAACTGCATCATTGACTCCTCCTAGCCTGTGTGCATGCCACCTGAGTACCCCCACCCCCACCCTGCCGCTCGGGACCCAGGGACCCACCGCCTGCCCCCGGCCACCCACCCACTCTCCACTCACACACTGGGACTTGAGGGTAGGGCAGGTCAGCTGCTGCAGCCACTGCCCCATGTACCTGCTTGGATGATGGCAGTTTTCCCCAAGCCTGGCAAGGTATTTAGCAGTGTCAGCTTCAAAGTCCAGAGCAGCTGTCAGTCAGAAATTGTGGCCTTGGAGCCAGGCTTATAATCCCAGTACTTGGGAGGCTGAGACAGGAGGATTGCAGGTTCATGGCCAGCCTCAGCTACTTAGGCCCTCCACAAGTTAGTGAGATCCTGTTTCAAAATAAAGAATAAAATAGGGCTGGGGTGTAGCTCCGAGGTAGAGTGCCCCTGGGTTCAATCCCTGGTACTGTAAATAAAAAGAAGTGGCCTTGGGCAAGTGACTTGGTCTCCTGTGAAATGGGAATAGTAGGATTCAGAAGCTAAAGGAGAACCGAGTGGCGCATCCCTGGTACTTGGGAGGCTGAGACAGGAGAATCGCAGGTTTGCAGCCAGCCTCAGCAACTTAGCGAGACCCTGTTTCAAAGTAAATAAAATTGAAGCCAGACGTGGTGGCACATGCTTGTAATCCCAGTACTTGGGAGGCTGAGACCGGAGGATCCAGGTTTGCGGCCAGCCTCAGCTACTTAGTGAGGCCCTCCGCAACTTCATGAGACCCGGTTTCAAAATAAAGGATAAAAAGTAGGGCTGGGGGTGTAGCTTGGAGATAGAACACCCCTGGGTTCAATCCCCAGTACCGCAAAACAACAACAAAAAAGTAAATAAAATTGAGCCGGGCGTGGTGGCACATGCCTGTAATCCCAGTACTTGGGAGGCTGAGACAGGAGGAACGGAGGTTCGAGGACAGCCTCAGCAAGTAAATTCTCATCAACCTAGCAAGACCCTGTTTCAAAATTAAAAAAATAGGGGCCAGGCGTGGTGGCACACGCTTGTAATCCCAATACTTTGGGAGGCGGAGACCGGAGGATCCGGGTTCGCGGCCAGCCTCAGCTCGCTCTCTCTCTCTCTCTCTCTCTCTGTCTCTCTCTCTCTCTACCTAGTGAGGCCCTCTGCAACTTCGTGAGACCCGGTTTCAAAATAAAGTATAAAAAATAGGGCTGGGGGTGTAGCGTGGAGATAGAACGCCCCTGGGTTCAATCCCCGGTACCGCAAAAAAAAATAAATAAGAAATAAAAAAATAGGGCTGAGGGTGTAACTCAGAGGCAGAATGTCCCTGGTTTCATTCCCCAGAACCAAAAAAGAAAAAGAAGCCAAAGGAGGCCACTATGAGGAAGATGTTTGAGTCTCTGAGTACTCTCCAAGGGCAGGGCTGTCTCCAGGTCCTGGCTCCGCTGCTCCCCATCTTGGGTGCATTTCCCAGTTTAGGGATGGGAAGGATCCTCTCAGGGTGACTGCCACAGACCCAGAGCGAGGCTGCCCAGGCAGCTCTGGAGTCTTTATTCTTTTTTTTTTTTTTTTGTACTACTTGAACCCCAGTGCCTCATGCATGCTAGGCAAGCATGCCCCCTCCATTTTTTTCTTTGCAGTACCGGGGATTGAACCCAGGGGCGTTCTACCTCCGCGCTACACCCCCGGCCCTATTTTTTTATACTTTATTTTGAAACCGGGTCTCACGAAGTTGCGGAGGGCGTCACTAGGTAGAGAGAGAGACAGGGAGAGAGAGAGAGCTGAGGCTGGCCACGAACCCGGATCCTCCGGTCTCCGCCTCCCAAAGTACTGGGATTACAAGCGTGCGCCACCACGCCCGGCTCCCCCTACATTTTTAAAATTTTGAGACAGGATCTCACTAAGTTGCCCAGGCTGGCCTTGAATTTGCAGTCTTGGTGCCTCGGGCTCCTGGAGCAGTCTGAATAGAGCTGCACTCAGCCGCAGGCTGGAGAGCCAGCTGTCTCCTAGGCTGCGTTGCTGGAGTCACACCCAGGCTGGAAATCACAGTGCAGTGGGAAGGGGTCCCAACATGCCCAGGGCAGTGGGTAGCATGTGCCCCTGGGGTTTCATCTCCACCATTGAGACTTTACCCAGAGTCTGTGAGGTTAGTCGTATAAATGGGCTGGTCACGGAAAGCCCCTAACCTTGGAGGTTTTTAGTCATTTGGCTAAAGTCGCACAAGTAGCGGGGGCTGGAATGCACAGCTGAGCTGTGTCCCTCCCGCTGCACCGCTGTGCCTCGTAGGCAGAAGGAGCTGGAAGCCAGGAGTTTCATTCCATGCATGCCTGTGGAGCCAGCCAGGCCACACCCTGGGCCAGCAGCTGACAGTTCGGGAGCTCTGTGGCCAGGCTGAGAACCCCGGAGTGCCTCTCGAGGGTGTGGCCTTTCGAAGACCGGAGGCTGGTGCCTCTCAGTGTAATGGGGAGCACGGCTGGAGTGCGGGCCCTTACCCAACGATGCTGAGATGTTTAGGAGCGGCAAGCATGGCTGCCATGCCAAATGTGGCCGGCAGAGGGAGCACAGAGCTTAGAGATTCAGTCCTGACCCTGACCGGCCAAGAGAGGCTGGGAGGAGGAGCTGTGCCTCCCACCTCACCCCTAAGCAAGTACCCGACTCAGAGGACCCTGTGGCCATCCCTTAAGGACCTTTGGTCAGGCTCACAGGGCCTGGGCTTGGTTGGCAGAAAAGCTTTTTGTCTTTACCCCTCCGTAGTGAGTTCTCTACAATGGGAAGAGGGATCCCTAGAGGGGCCCGGTTCCTTCCTCCAGGTTGAGCAGTCACCAAAGGACAGTTGTGGCGGTGGTTCAGAGCTGTGGCTCGAGTCAGGCCTGCATTCAAATCCCAGCTCCACCATTTTCCAGGCTAAGCCTCAGTGCCCCTTCCTGTAAATGGAGGTCAGGGAATATAGGTGTGAAAGTGCAATGAGATAGTGTGAGGAAATCTGCTGGCAAGGGGCCTGTACTCAATTTGCACAGTAGTTTAAGGGAAAGAAAAGACATATGCTGCAGATGTTAAGATCCCAGACTAGGCTGTTTCCCACTTCCACACCTGGTCCCTGTAACCCCTCCATGGAGAGACTAGTGGACCTGTGGGTCTGCATCTTGTCATCCCCAAAGCAGGCCCTTTGAGTCATCTCCACAAGTGTAGTAGTTGCTCAATACATGCTTGGGGGAAGCAGGGTGTGGTGGAGCACACCTGTAATCCCAGTACTTGAGAGACTGAGACAGGAGGATTGCAGGTTCCAGGACAGGCTCAGCAATGTAGGTAGGCTCTCAGCAACCTAGTGAGACCCTGTTTCAGAACAAAAAAGGACTAGGAGAGGGGTAGCTTGGAAGTAGAATGCCCCTGGATTCAATTTCCAGTACCACAAAAAGAAAAAAAAAAGAAAACATTCTCATGAAGTTAATTAACAATAGCTACTGTTTATTGGGCAGTTCCTGACATTTACCTAGTGCTTCACAGTTTACAGAGCACTGTGCCAGTCCATCTACTGAGCAGATTCTAAGGCTGTCCAGGGGAGGAAGATAGAGACTCAGGCCCTAGATTTGCCCCGGGGAGCCCAGTGTCTGCAGGGTGGGAGAGTCTGACCAGAAGAGAAGCCAAGGCTTCGGGCTCTCATCAAGTGCCCTGGGGCAAGGAGGGTTTGCAAGAAGTACTCTAGGCAGATGTCAAAACCTGCAGGGCAGGCAGGTTAAGGAAAGCTCTATTTTCAGGGATCATTTCTAGTTCATTATTAGAGAAGTTTCTCAGAATGCATACAACACTGGAAACTTTGAGGCAGAGGTGGAGCAATCTCCCTGGGAGTGAAGCAGCCATTAGTCTGATGACCATCCCCCTTCAGGAGTGAGGGAAGATGCTATTAGATGGCTAAAAAGCCGGCCATGGTGGCACACACTTGTAATCCCAGTACTTGGGGGGCTGAGACAGGAGGATCACAGATTTGAGACCAGCCTTAGCAACTTAGTGAGACCCTGTTTCAAAATAAATAAAATTAGGCCGGGCGTGGTGGCGCACGCTTGTAATCCCAGTACTTTGGGAGGCGGAGACCGGAGGATCCGGGTTCGCGGCCAGCCTCAGCTCTCTCTCTCTCTCTCTCTCTCTCTCTCTCTCTCCTTAGTGAGGCCCTCTGCAAATTCGTGAGACCCGGTTTCAAAATAAAGTATAAAAATAGGGCCGGGGGCGTGGCGCGGAGGTAGAACGCCCCTGCGTTCAATCCCCGGTACCGCAAAAAAAAAAAAAAATTGAGCTGGGTGTGGTGGTGCACGCCTGTAATCCCATTACTTGGGAGACAGGAGGATCGCCGGTTCGAAGCCAGCCTTGGCAATTTAGTGAGGCTCTCAGCAACTTAGCAAGGCCCTGTTTCCAAATAAGAAATACAATGGGGCTGGGGGTGTAGCTCAGGTAAAACACCCCTGGATTCAATCTCTAGTACAAAAAAGGAGGAGGAGGAGGAGGAAGAAGAGGAGGAGGGGGGCAGTGAGGCTGCAGGGTTGAGGGAGGGGTTAAAATTGAAGCAAGATATGAGAAGTGGATCCTCTGCAGGTACTTCTTTTTTTTTTTTTGGTACTGGGGATTGAACCCAGGGGCGTTCTACCTCCGAGCTACACCCCCAGCCCGATTTTATTTTGTTTTTATTATTTATTTATCTATGGTGGTACTAGGGATTGAACCCAGGGATGCTCTTACCACTGCACTAAACCCCCAGCCCTATTTCATTTTTTATTTTGAGACAGGGTGTTGCCAAGTTGCTGAGGCTGGCCTTGAACCTGAGCTGCTACATACAGTCTCAGCCTTCCAAATCCTGGGATTACAGTGTGCGGCTACCCAAGCCCCAGCTGGGGCACTTCCCCCGCGCACTTCCCTCGCGCCTGGCCTCTGGAGACCCGGAGCTCCTGCGGGAGACAGGTCCCACCCACCCATGGAGCGCTTCCCCCGCGCCAGGCCCTTTGCAGAGGGCTTCCTTGCATGATCTCATCAGATCTTCCTAATGTAAAACAAGTGGATTTTATCCCCATTCTGCAGATGAGAAATCTGAGGCTCAGAGAGGTAAAGTCTCTGCGAAGACCACAGAGCCTGTGAATGACGAGGTGGAAGAAGTCCCCTTCCCTGAGCCTGCTCCGGTCTGCACCCTGCGGGCTCCACCCGCCGGGCTGGACGGCCGCCTCCAGCATCCCCGGAGGTCCCGCGCCCTCGGGACAGGCAAGTGGCCGCCCGGGCCCGTGCGTGGCTATCACTTTCAGTTCCTGGGAAGAAGGTTAAATACCTCTGAGGGGCCCATTGAGGCGGCGGCGGCGAGGGAGGGGGCCGCCGAGTGACTTTCAAAGGGGCCCGAGAGCGCGGCCGCCCTCCCCCGGAGGGGGCCCAGCTTCCTCCCGGCCTAATGATATTCCGGCTCGGCCCTCGGCTTTGGCGGCAGTTTAACCCGAGCCAGGGCGGATTTCTTTCTCACTGATCTCAGCTTGACACCCAATTAGCACAAGAATGGGAGGAGGAAGCCTGCGAGAGGCGACTCCCAGCCTCCCGGGGGCGCGAGGGGAGCCGGCGGGAAGACAAAGGGCAGCGGGCAGGGGGGCACCGCGCCCTCGCCTCCCCCGCCGGCCCCGCCATTGTCTCCCCGGGAGCTTCAGAGAGGACGGAGGCCTGCGCCCCGCGGCAGAGCCCGCTGGAGGGGCCGAGGGCAGGGGCCGAGCCCCCGTCCTGCGTGGATCCGAGGGGAAGGCGTGTGCTTGAGACACGCAAGGGGAGGCCGTGAGGGTCGGGAGTGGGGACGGGGGTCCCGAGGGCACAAAATCCTGGTTTGAGGCCAGACACTTAAGGGTCCTTGGACAGGCCACTCGTTCTGAATCTGTTTTCTCCTGTGAAAAATGAGAGTCCCTGTGAGGAATACATTAGGTAATGTTTATAAAGCACCTGGCAGGTGCAAAGATGGTGTTCAATAAATACTCTTTGAATTAATACAATGTTAAATTAGTATTGTTACTGAGAGGCCCGAATGGGCTGGCTTAGCCCCCAGTCTCTGGAACAAGCAGGGTGACCACCTACCGGATGATTTTTTTAATATATATACTGAGGATTGAATCCAAGGACATTCTATCTCTGAGAGCCACACCCCTAGCCCTTTTTAATTTTATTTATTTACTTATTTGTTTGTTTATTTATTTATTTATTGTGGTGCTAGGGATGGAACACGGGGCATTCTACCTTTGAGCTACACCCCCAGCCCTATTTTTATTATTTTATTTGGAAACAGGGTCTCATTGAGTTGCTGAGGCTGGCCGCGAACCTGCAATCCTCCTGTCTCAGTCTCCCAAGTACTGGGATTACAGGTGTGCAGCACCACGCCCAGCTATCCTGTTGATTACAAGAAAAAAGGAGGAGCCAAGTGTGGTGGTACACACCTGTAATCCCAGTACTTGGGAGGCTGAGACAGGAGGATCACAGGTTCAAAGCCAGCCTCCGCAGCTTAGTGAGGCTCTCAGCAACTTAGTAAGACCCTGTTTCCAAATAAAAAATAAAATAGGACTGAGAGTGTAGCTCAGAGGTAGAATGCCCCTGGGTTCAATCCCCAGCACCACAAAAAAGAAAAGAAAGAGGAAATGACTATGGGCTGCTGTGCCCTCTCCACCCCCCTCCAATCCCAGGTCCCTGTGGGATTTGGCTTTGATGACTTCTCGGAAGCCTTCCCTCATCACAGCTAGGTTAGGGGCCTCCAACAGTCCCCACGTATTCCCTGCAGAGCACCCATCTCACCAGGTATCCTGCTTCTAGAACATCAGCCCCAGGAAGGCTGGCTTTGTTCACCTCTGTGTTCCCAGCACCTGCACTGAGGCTGGTACTCAACAGGTGCCCAGTGAACGCTTTTCAAATGGATGAAGCTCTTCAAATGCTCCCAAGCACTCCCCCCCTTCCAGCTCTGGGAGGCAGCAACTCCCAGGGTCTCAGGAAATCCAGCTGGAGTTGGCTGGGATCAGATGTAAAGGGCCCTGAGTGCTTTCTAGGTGGGCCCTGCTGGCAACTCTCACTCACTCCTTCATACCCCCAGCAAGCACTGACCAGGCCCCTATAATGTGCAAAGGTCCTCCTTACAACTAAGGATCTAAGAGCCGGGCATGGTGGCACATGCTTGTAATCCCAGTACTTGGGAGGTGGAGGATCCCGGTTCGCGGCCAGCCTCAGCTACTTAGTGAGGCCCTCCGCAACTTCGTGAGACCCTGTTTCAAAATAAAGTACAAAAAATAGGGCCAGGGGTGTAGCTCAGAGGTAGAACCCCCCTGGGTTCAATCCCCAGTACCGCAAAAAAAAACAAAAAAAAAAAACTAAGGATCTAAGATGAGTCAGGAAAGGTTTCTGCTCTGGAGCAGCTAAGAGTCCAGTGGAAGAATTTTAGAATATTTTTGCTGAAATGCCATTGAGGATCATTTAGTTCTAAACCTTCTTTATAGATTGGGTAAACTGAGTTCCAGAGAGGGGAAGTGAGCTATCCATGTAGTAAGTGAGCTACACACACCCGCGAGTGTGTGGCCTTTCCATGTACCATGGGATTCCTTTGCACTTTTCCAGAACCTTGTTTTCCCAGTGCCCTGGAACAGTGCCTGGCACATCAGAGGGACTCAGAGGTGTCCATGGAGTTGAAATGTACAATGAAGCTAAGACCAGGCTAGCCCAGGGAGGCAGGTGTGAGAGGGTGGTGAGGAACTGGCAAAGTGAGGATGTGGGAGAATTTGGGGTTGCAATATCAGGTTAGAAACGAGACTAGCAGTTGCCGGGTGTGGTAGCGCACGCTTGTAATCCCAGTACTTGGGAGGCAGAGACTGGAGGATCGCAGGTTCCCAGCCAGCCTCAGCTACTTAGTGAGGCCCTCCACAACTAAGTGAGACCCTGTTTCAAAATAAAGAATAAAAATTAGGCTGGGGGTGTAGCTAGGAGGTAGAATGTGCCCCTGGGTTCAATCCCCAGTACCACCAAAAAAAAAAAAAAAAAAAGAAAAAGAAAGAAAAAGAAATGAGACTAGCAGCCAGGCATGGTGGTGCATGCTTGTAATCCCAGTACTTGGGAGGCTGAGACAGGAGGATGGCAGGTTCAAGGAGAGCCTCAGCAGCATAGTGAGACTCACAGCAACCAAGCAAGGCCCTTTTTCAAAACGAAAATAAAATAAAAAAGGGGTGGAGATGTAGCTCAGAGGTAGAATGTCACTGGGTTCAATCCCTAGTAACACACACACACACACACACACACACACACACACACACACACACAAAGATGTTAAGGGACTTGCCCAAAGACACAGCTAGGAGTGATGAGACCTGGATATAAAGGTGGCAGTAGGACTACTAGCTCTGAACCACTGCACCCTTAAGCATCAGGCTCCAACGCCGTTCTCCACCAGGGCTCAGTTCAGTTCTGGTGGTGCTACTGTTTAGCCTATGGGACACTCACTTGGCTCCACTTCACTTCTGCCTCCGTTTTTTTTGTTGTTGTTGTTGTTGGGTTTTTGTTTTCGTTTTTGCGGTACTGGGGATTGAACCCAGGGGCATTCTACCTCTGAGCTACACCCCCAGCCCTATTTTATTTTTATTTTGAAATGGGGTCTCGCTAAGTTGGTTAAAGTCTCACAAGTAGTGAGACTCAACCTCCCAAGTACTGGAATTACCGGTGTGCACCAAAACGTCCGGCTTGCCTTGGGCTTTTGCAACAAGCTCCAGTGTCTCCCTGTCTTCTTCCTTGTTCCCTTCTAAACCACTCTCCACACCGCAGCCAGAAAAAAAAAAAAAGTTTTTTTGGTGTGTGGTGCTGGGGGTTGAACCCAGGGCCTTGTACATATTAGGCAAACACTCTACCACTGATCAACACCTCCAGCCCCCAAATAGTGGGTTTTTTTGTTTTGTTTTGTTGGTGCTGGGGATTAAACCCAGGGGCACTCTACCTCAAGCTACACCCCCAGAATGCCCCTGGGTTCAATCCCCAGTACCACTAAAGGAGTTCCATCACTCCCAAAACCTTCCAGTAGCCTCAAGTGGAGCAACAGTGCTGCTAGACACTGAAGTGCTTACCTGGACTACAAGAGATGACTTGGCTCCTGCCCCCTCTCTAGACTCATCTCTTATCAAGCTCTCGGCTTCCCAACCTCCACCTCCTTCCCTTGCTGCTCCAGCTTGTTTTCACCCTCTGCTCTCACTGGAATGCTCCCCTCATATCCACCTAGTTTACTTTACTCAGGCTTTAGAGCCCAGCAAGTCCAGTCAGCTTTGTTTTTGTGGTGCTGAGGCTCAAACCCAGAGCCTTGTACATACTAGGCAAGCACTCTACCACTGAGCTAATTTCCAGCTCCCAGTTTTCTCCTCTCTCCCTTCCATGGTACTGCGGATTGAACCCTTCTTTGAGACAGGGTATCACTAAGTTGCTCTGGCTGGCCTGAGAGATCCTACTGCCTCAGTCTCCCAAGTCCCTCAGATTACAGGCATATGCCACTTGGCCTAGCCTGTTTTCTTTTTTCCCTTTGTGTGTGTGGAGGGGGGGTGCTAGGGATTGAACCCAGGGGCATTCTACTTACAAGCTACATCCCCAGCACTTTTTTCTCTTTGCCGTACTGGGGATTGAACCCAGGGGCATTCCACCTCTAAGCTACACCCCCGGCCCTATTTTTTATCCTTTATTTTGAAAACAGGTCTCACGAAGTTGCGGAGGGCCTAAGTAGCTGAGGCTGGCCGCGAACCCGGGTCCTCCGGTCTCAGGCTCCCAAATACTGGGATTACAAGCATGCACCACCACGCCCGGCTCCCAGCCCTTTTTTATTTTTTGTTTCGAAATAAGGTCTTGCTAGGTTGCTAAGGCTGTCTTCCAACCTGCTATCCTCCTGTCTCAGCCTCCCAAATACTGAAATTATAGGAATGCACCGCCACGCCTAGCCCCTTTGTGTGTGTGTGTGTGTGTGTGTGTGTGTTACTGGGGATTGAAACCAGGAGCATTCTATCTCTGAGCTACACCCCCAGCCTTATTTATTTTTTATTTTTGAAACAGGGTCTCCCTAGGTTGATGAGAGTCTCACTACTTGCTGAGGCTGTCCTCGAACCTGCAATCCTCCTGTCTCTGCCTCCCAAGTACTGGGATTACAGGTGTGTGCCATCATGCCCAGCTCTTTTTCTTTTTGAAGTGTCTATAACTTCATATCCTTTCCGTTTGATATTTTACATTTATTAGTATAATTAGTATGTTTATTTGATTACAGCTTGTCTCCCCACTAGATTATGAGTGCCCTGAAGACACCATGCGGGCTGGTAGAGCTCTACCAGCTCTACCAACTCAGTGGTAGAGCGCTTACCTAGCAAGTGCAAAGCCCTGGGTTCAATGCCTAGAAAAAAAAAAAGGAAAAGAAAAAAAGACAACATAGCCGGGCGTGGTGGCGCACGCTAGTAATCCCAGTACTTGGGAAGCTGAGACAGGAGGATTGCAACTTCGAGGATAGCCTCAGCAAATAGTGAGATTCTCATTAACCTAGC
>PVJS01032936.1:0-22472 GCA_004027185.1 Glis glis | reverse complement strand
TCTTTCTTTCTTTCTTTCTTTCTTTCTTTCTTTCTTTCTTTCTTTCTTTCTTTCTTTCTTTTTGCGGTACCAGGGATTGAACGCAGGGGCGTTCTACCTCCACGCTACACCCCCGGCCCTATTTTTTTTTTATACTTTATTTTGAAACCGGGTCTCACAAAGTTGCGGAGGGCCTCACTAAGGAGAGAGAGGGAGAGAGAGAGAGAGAGACAGGGAGAGAGAGAGCGAGAGAGCTGAGAGCGAGAGAGCTGAGGCTGGCTGCGAACCCGGATCCTCCGGTCTCCGCCTCCCACAGTACTGGGATTACAAGCGTGCACCACCACGCCTGGTTCCTTTATTTAAAATTGTGTATTATTTACACATAACCTAGTAACATCATCCTGTATATTTTAAATCACTGATAGAATATTTATAATACCTAATGCAATGTAAATGCTATGTAATATTTGTTGTACTACATTTTTTTAGGGAATAATGACCAGAAAAAATGTCTGTACATGTTCAGTAAAGATAAAAGGAGGACCTTTTTTTTGTATTTTTTGTTTAAAGTTGGTTGAATCCACAGAGACTAAACCCATAGATATGGAAGACTGACTGTAAACTAATATCTTATTTTGAATATAATGTATATTGAAAATTATTACTTATAGACAAGTAATATAACAAGTAATAGAAGTATATAACTAGTTAACAAGCAGTCTAACTTTGTAAGTTCTCAATAAGGCCAGTGGTATGGGGTCAAATAATAATGAAAACTTTTCCCTACCTTCCCTTTCTTACTTCTACCAATCAGGGCCTGTAGGGAATTTGAATGGAACCTGAGTTCATCATATATTCAGTTAGGTCTAACCATTTTCAGATCACACCCAAACCTTTGTAATTGTTCTTTTAAACTTTGAAGGTGGGCCCGAGTGTTTCAGGTTGATCTATGCATTGTCAGATTTGCATCATCTGGACTTGGCTAGTAATAGAAACAGCTAGAAAGGGTTTTGCATAGAGAATTATTTGGAATACCCAAAATGAGAGGGTTTTTTTTTCTGTTTTGTTTTTTTTTCATAGCGTTATCTTCTTGGTACTTATATATTGTCAATTTACCTTTCAAAAAATAATCTCCATTGAAACTGGCTGGCCTCGTTTAACTCTCTCATGGCATGAAATCAGCACTACAGGTTTCCATGTAGTTCTAGATCATAAAACAAGATGCACCAAGTTACTCATGTAGCTCCCAATTAGAATTTTCAATAACCTATGCTAATCTGCTGACCATAATTTTCTAGACATGAGGGACACTTTATAACTATATCAAGATACTTTTATTTCTAGAAGAATTTGCGATGTAAAAGATAATTCACTTCTGCTTGTTGTGTTGGGCAGAAAATTGTGCCTGGTAAGCATTTGAAATCTGCTTCCCACCTATTGATGAATCAATCTCTGGTACCTATCAGTTTTATGTTCTCCTCATCAGAATGTGGTATCTTTGCCGGGCGTGGTGGCACACGCTTGTAATCCCAGTACTTTGGGAGGCGGAGACCGGAGGATCCGGGTTCGCGGCCAGCCTCAGCTCTTTCTCTCTCTCTCTCTCCCTGTCTCTCTCTCTCTCTCTCTCTCTCTCTCTCTCTCTCTACCTAGCAAGGCCCTCTGCAACTTCGTGAGACCCGGTTTAAAAATAAAGTATAAAAAAAAATAGGGTCAGGGGTGTGCCGTGGAGGTAGAACGCCCCTGGGTTCAATCCCCGGTACAGCAAAAAAAAAAAAAAGAATGTGGTATCTTAGGAGAAATTGCCATTACTAATTACTGACTGAGTTTGTCCAGCATCATAATGATGGTCGGTGTATTATAGGAAATGAATTTGCTTTTGCCCACGTACTTAGTATTCATCTTGTCTGAACCTCATTGATCATGATACCCCATTTGCAACTTCCTTTAAAAAATCATCTAGTAGCCGGGCATGGTGGCAAGTGCTTGTAATCCCAGTACTTGGGAAGCTGAGACAGTAGGATTGCAGGTTCGCGGCCAGCCTCAGCTACTTAGCGAGACCCTGTTTCCAAATAAAAAAAAAAAAATAGGGCTGGGGGTATAGCTCAGAGGTAGAATTCCTCTGGGTTCAATCCCCAGTACCCCCCCCCCAAACACACACACTCTCTCTCTTCTAGGGCAGAAGGAGATAGTAAGTGTTGTAATTGTGACTGTTCTTATGCTTTTATTCACTAGGTGAATGGCAGAGATGTCACTGGACGAACTCAGGAAGAACTCGTGGCCATGCTGAGGAGCACCAAGCAGGGAGAGACAGCATCGCTCGTCATTGCCCGCCAAGAAGGAAATTTTCTGCCCCGAGAGCTGGTAATGATCAGAACTCACTCTCACTGATTTCCAACGCAGAGCCCAACATTTTCATGAAATTCACAATAGCTGAGTATTGGGTTCTAAGTCTCAAGCTTCCTTTATAACAGAAGTTGAAGCTGAGTGTTTTTATCCCACTTGGGGCCTCACACATTTAGGATATTAATATAATAAGTTTGGTATATGTTATCAATGCTTTGGGGGGCACAAACTTAATCACCTTTTAATAATAAGTAACTTCAACAATATTCAACTAACTTAATAAAGTATACATTGAATATAGGCTATCTACGTCCTGCACAAAAAAATAGTCAGCAAAATAGTCCATGGCCTTTCTTTAGGGAGTGTACATTCCAAAAATAGTAAAAATATAACCAAGTATTCAAAATGGAGATGAAAATTATAAAGGAAAACAAGGGGATTTAACCTGTTCAGGAAGGCTGGCAAAGGTATCTTAGGGAAGAGAATTTCAAGTCTTATTAAAAATGTATACCCTTTGACCTAGTAACTACACTTCTAGTAATGTCTTCTAAATTGATTATCAAAGATGTGGAAAAAATTCATGTACATTGATTTTTTCCCACAAGGTCCTATCTATTGTAGTGATATATTTGGTGCCATACCACTGTAAAGTATTGGTTAGATAAATAACTAGATATTTCTACAATGAAATATAAAAGTACCTAATATGGTCCCAGTGAGAAATTGTTAATAGAATTAGAAAGTATTCATAGTCTGATGCTAAGTTTAAAACAGTATATAAAATTATAGATGCAGTATGATCAAATTACATTTAACTTTTAAAAAATTGGAAGGAGATGCACCTGAAATACACCTGAAGTTATAAGAGATTTTCATTTTCATGTGTGTGCGTGTGTGTGCACACATACATACATTTTTTGTATGCTTATGGTGCTGGAAATTGAACCCAGGGGCATTCTACCTCTGAACTACACCCCTAACCCTATTTTTTATTTGGAAACAGGGTCTCACTAAGTTACTGAGGGCCTCATTAAGTGGCTGAAGTTGACTTTGAACCTGTGATCCTCCTGTCTCAGCCTCTCAAGTACTGACATACGTATATTTTTTTTACAATGAGTATATACTATTCATTTTTTGAAAAACCATGCTTTTAAGGAGGCTATAGGAAATCCAAAAGGGTTTTCGTGGCTAATAACAAAGAAAAGCAGATGTGATAAAAGGAATTCTAATTACCCCCTTGCTTTTTAAATTTTATTTCCTTTGAATTTATTCAAGAACTGACAAAAGCATGTATGTAGGTAATATGATAGGTTCCAAGAGTTAGGTCATCCAAGCAGTGAAGGTTAGTTGGGAGACTATTTAGCTTGAGAAAGAGAACATTTCAGAGATATAACAATTGATACCAAATAGGCAAAGAATTAACAAATGTGTTAGAAAGTAGATTTAATCCATTTCTTTAGACAGTTTATATTCATTAATCTATTTATGCATTAATTCAAAAAACAATTTACTATGTATCTGCTCTATACAAAGATGGAGATTCTGGGAATGCAAAAATAATGAAGACTCATTTCCAGCCCTCACTGAGCTTGTCCCAAAGCAAATTACTAGAAGTAGATAATGTTATAAGAGCTATCCAACCATTGGACCTGCCCAAGAAGGAAATAGGTTACTTAGAATATTAAAACACAGCCTACCCTACCATATGTCAAAAGTGCTCTGTTAAAAAGTTCTCCCTTAGCCAGGTGTGGTGGCACAAGCCTATAATCCCAGTACTTCGGAGGCTGAGACAGGAGGATCGCAGGTTTGAGGCCAGCCTCAGCAACTTAGCGAGTCCCTGTTTCAAAATAAGAAATAAGATAAGGCTGGGGGTGTAGCTCAGAGGTAGAATGTCTCTGGGTTCCATCCCCAGTACCACTAAATAAAATAAATACATACATATATACGTACATACATACCTACATACATACTAAAAATAAATAAAAAGTTCTCCCAGCTGGGCATGGTGGCACACACCAGTAATTCCAGTACTTGGGAGGCTGACACTGGAAGATCACAGGTTTGAGGCCAGTCTCAGCAACTTAGTGAGGCCCTCAGCAACTTAGTGAGACCCTGTTTCAAAATAAAAAATAAAATAGGGTTGGGGTGTAGCCCAGAAGGTAGAATGCCCCCGAGTTCAATCCCCAGTACCACAAAAATAAATATACAAATAAATATGAGAAATCCATAAATAAAGTTCTCCCACTAAGACTAAATAATCTTTAAGATATCAATCTGCATTCATTCTACTTGCTACTGTGTGTGTGTGTATGTGTGTGTTAATGGGGATTAACTCAGGGGCACTCTACCTCCAAGAATATTGCACCAACATTTTATTTTCTATTTGGAAACAGGGTCTCTCTAAGTTGCTGAGAGCCTTGCTAAATTGCTGAGGTTGACTTTAAACTTGCAATCCTCCTGTCTCAGCTTCCCAAGTACTGAGATCACAGGTGTGCGCCACCACACCTGGCTGATTCTACCACTCTTGTGTTATATTCATGGTTGAATATATAACCTTACTGAATCACCTCCCTTAACTATGAATGTTCCTTACCTTGGCTGAAAGACCCCCTTCTTTCTAAATTTCTTTGATATGGAATTTCTGTTCTGTTTTTTCCTTCTCTTTTCCATGGCCTGGTCATTGCCCCCTTGCCCCATTGTGTGAACTGGGAATATGTGTAGTAAAACAGGGAAAGGAAGAAGAGTGGGTGGTATAAGCCATAATGAGGCTTGTACCCAATCACTCCTCCATACCCAACCATTTTGGAAGGTCAAATTCTCACCTTTTGTCTCATCTCCTCACCAAACCTCCTTATTCTTCCAAAAGAGAAATGCTGCAGAAGCTTGAAGTCCAGATTGTTGTTGTTGTTTTCCCCTGGAATATGGATAGTTTTTCTTTCAATTCTGTGTTTATCCAGAAATTTTGGGCTTTCTCTAAAAAGGTCAAAGTGAAAATAAATTATTGGGGGTGGGGCAGCATGTTATCTATAGTAGGAAGCCTTTTGCTACTTGTTCAGTCCTTTGGTTGCTAGAGATAAAAACTCAAGAAAACAGCCGGGCGTGGTGGCACACACTTGTAATCCCAGTACTTTGGGAGGCGGAGACTGGAGGATCCGGGTTCATGGCCAGCCTCAGCTCTCTCTCTCTCTCTCTCTCTCTCTCTCTCTCTCCTTAGCGAGGCCCTCCGTAACTTCGTGAGACCCGGTTTCAAAATAAAGTATAAAAAATAGGGCCGGGGGCATAGCGTGGAGGTAGAACGCCCCTGGGTTCAATCCCCGGTACCGCAAAAAAAAAAAAAAAAAAAAACTCAAGAAAACTTCTGTGGGGCTATGTCTCTTTTCAGAGACAGGAGAAAAAGGAAAGAAGTTTTGACTGCATTCTGTTGGACTAAACCCTGCACAGAATAATGAAGCATTCTAGCCAGCCTATGCACTTGCAAGAGAACTTAATAACAGAGCTCTAAGATCTTAATCCCCCAGGAGCTCCCAGATTCCCATCTTAGGGTTCATGATACCCCTCTTTCACATGTTATCTAGAATTTCCAACATCATAGTTAATTTCTTCTTCCTGGAGGCTTCATCCTCTCCCTCCCCCAGGTAAGGATGCTGACCTTATCCCAGTTTGTTACTTTGAATGCATTTTCCATCATAGACAATTATATATCTGGAAGTTAGCAAATAGAATAATAGAATTTTCAAACTAAAGGGAATTGTACAAATCAGTAAGTCCAACTCTAATTTTGCAGATGAGTAAACAGAGGTTCATGTAGTTGAGTAAACTGTTCAACTTCCCACAGGGAGCTGGAACCAGAGGCCTGGGTCTCCTAACACTTCACCTCCTCTCTGGACCTGAACTCCTAGAACTCAATTTGTGTGCTCAACACTTAGCTGTGTGGTTGAGAGCAGGTCACACATCATTCTAAGGCTCAGTTTTCCAATCTGTATCATAAATTTGTTGTGATGATTAAGAGAGAAAATACATGTGAAACTCCTAGAATCATCTTGTAAGTTCTTAGTATCATTAGCTATAATTATTTCTTCTAGTACATTACCACTTCTGTAGTACTTTAAACATAGTACTAATAACTATAGATCCTATATTATGGGATAAATAGATTTTTGCAGGTTTGCCTATGAATAACTACTATTTTTGAACAATGGTTGCTTTGTATTATTTTAAAATCTATTCTGGAATCCAAAATACTGAGTTACAAACAAAATTTTTATAACCAACCACTTATAACTGTTATAAGTGAGGCAGCCCATGTGTATTATTTCACTCTCATTTAATAGAATATATTAAATTTGATTTTTATCCCAGAAGTGACATCATAGGCTGAGCCCACCAGGGAACATATTAAATTAATTGCACAACTATGACATTACGAATGCAAATAAATTATTTGTTCTCATTGGTTTTAGTTTTATACCAAATATGAAGGGCATGTGGTTAGCATTCATTCTCTTGGAACTTTCTGGCAAATATCTAGACTCTCAAAAATATTTGACTGTCCACTATACAAATATGAGGAATAGTCTCTGTAATCACAACAAAGAAAAAACATTTGAGGCATATAAGAACTTAACTCATGTGGACCCAGAATTTTTGTTTTGGAGAAATAAGTTTTTGTTTTTTTGTTTTCAGCCCAAATGTCTGCCTTGGGTGCTAAGGAGGAAGAATCAGACAGAAGTTTAAAGAGAGGTCGTGTTTGCGTACACAGGAGCATTTTAGTGGGAATTATTTGATAGTGTGGTATGCCCTGGACTCTTTGAATGAGGAACATGAAGAACAGCATGTGATGTGATACATTTTTGTGTTTTCCTTTCAAAAAATGGAAGAAGGTATCACTTTGGTCCCTTTTCCCTTATCATGATTGATGAGCATGCTCGGCTTTCCATTGAAAATCTGACAGGATAAAGGAAGGACAGCACTTCCTGCTTTTGTCTTGTTGTATCTCCTTTGAGGAAAACAAACTGTTTATTGTTTTCCTGTTCTAAGAAACTATCCCTTTTTTAAAACTATGCTATTTCATGAATTCCACGCCTTCTTAACAACAGTGCCCTGCCTATTTTCTGACAACTAAATCTTCCCGACTTCCTTACTATCATTAGCCTCTTGTAAAGTCTTCATGCTTACAGCCAAGGGGGCATATGTTCAGCAGTTATAGAGGAAGTCCCAATATAGGATCATCTCTCGGATGTGACCTTCTGTCATTCCAAAGGCCTTAGCATCCATTTCCTGGCCATTTCTCCTGACCTGCCACCTAAGAAAACCGTGATGACCTCTTATATTTGCAGGTCCCTGTCCTTCCCTCTGAGCAGCCTGTTAGCATTGCAAAAGTTGAGCAGTATGTTTAGCCAAACTTCTTTCCATCTGTGTCAGGCAGGGTTGGAAATCAACTGAGAGGAATTTATGTAATAACATCAAAACAATTGAACTGTTTCTAGCATCTTTACCAAAAGAACTGTGCTTCAAAGGTAATCTTTACAGAATCCCAGTCTAGAAGATCTTTCAGTGTCCTCACATCCTAACAGGGTGAGAGTTTATTAAAGAGGTATTTACATGAGGAACATTTTTGCAGAAGGTACTTTGAGATCAGTGTTGGTAATAGAATCAGAAGGTGAAACTGCTCCGTCAGTGTCTCCACTTTGAAATGAAAACTATGCTACTTAATGGTGGTTTGCTGGGTCTGCTCTGCGAGCGATGAGGCCTGCACATTCTTTTCTATTCCTGATGCCTGAAATTTTTTCATTTATACAAAGAGTCAGATAAGGCCATCTTTCCATCTAAGAAAAATCCTGAAAAAAACCTAGAGGTTATCTGTTAATTTCATGCCTTGATTCTCTTTAAGAAAGAGATGAGAGACCTTGAGTTATCTGCCATGAATGCACATGTACATGTATGTGTATGTCTTCTTTCATTCATCGGAGAGAAAAAATATTCTGCCATTTCTTTGTTAACCTCTTTAACATTTCATTTTCTGACCTGCTGCCTTATCTTTAAATTATCCTGAAAATCACAGCAACCCCTGGTGGGTAAAACGAGCTGAGAAAATTTCAAATGTATTTATAATTTCTACCTGCCAAGTTTGCCTGCTATTAAATGCTAGCCTCTGTGAGTGGGATTAACTATATTTCAAGCAAGCAAGTTTCTCCTGCCTGGAATGATTGAGAACCAAAAGTTACTCATGTTTGTCATGCTGATTTCACCTTCACCTAGGAATATTGCTTTAGCGGAGGAAAAATGATTCAAATGCATGTGGAGACTCCCTTAAGAGTTGCTGAGCTTAGTGTGTTCCAAGACTACCATACTTACCTGTCCCCAAGACCACTGTAGCAAATGAGGTATGGTTCCAACTCCTTCATGATTTACATTACTTTATTATGAAGCTAAAAAAAATCCACACCTTCAAATATCAAATTATTTAATGTCATAAATCATAGAAGAATTTTGATTTGAAATCTTAGATGAACCTCATTTAGCTGATATATTATTTTATTCCCTTTGGCCATTTGATTCAAATGATTCCATGCCTAATTAACCAAGATACTTAAGGAAGAATGAATATTATAGTGGCTATTTGTAGATAAGTAGCAGAAATTGAAGGATAATTTCAGAATAATTTTTTTCTACCTAAACCAAAGTGCAGGAATTATGGTTTGCAATTTAAATAATTATCCAAAAATAAAAAACAAAATGCACTGCTATGTTTTGTGGATTCTCAGCGTTACACAGTTATTGTGGCTTAAGATAAAGTCTTTGCTATGAAACAGCTTCCATTTCCGTTTCTCCCTACAATAATTTCCATTTTCTTCTTACTGAATTTCCATTCAACTAATGCGTATTGAATCGTAGGCAAGGCTCTGCAATGTGAACTACAGAGTTGAATGAGATGTCCTTCTATCCTCAAGGAGCTTCTAGTCCATAAAGAGGAGGACAGCAATGAGTGAATTAAATGATGCAAATAAAATGTTACAGGGATTCCAAGTCTGGTAGGGACTAAGAAAGCCTTCATAAAAATAACAGTATTTGAGAATGGCCTTGATGATTGACTAGATTTCAAAATGTAAAGCTAAAGGTAAGAAACAAATGCTATCTTCAATTACTCTGAGATTGGTAAGTATGAAATACATCAAGCAGATAGTGAGCAGCCCAATTGGACAGGTAACTGAGCAGGGGACTAACATGAGAAGTAATACTATTTGGAAGAGCAAAGAGATGTTGGGATACTGCTGAGTGCTTCTTTTAATTCACTAGAGGGTATGATAAGGAGGTTGGGATTTGGAATTAGACATGAGGTGAATTTGGGCTCTATTCTTATTGACTGAATAGGCTTGATGGAGGTTCCTCCATGAGCCTCCATGCCTCATCCCTAACATGAGGATCCTATTAGTGTTTCACTGTGAAGCTAATTATTAGGATTAAATGAAAGATGCATATAAAATGTGCAGAGAATGAGATTCAACAAACGTTCTCTGTAACTATTGTCGCCATTGCTCTTTTTAATGAGAAATATTAGTGCAAAGGTTAGGATTTCCCACCTGCTGGGAACAGAGAGAAATGGAGCCAGAAAACTCTGGTTTTGGCCACTGATATATGTGGGAATGATGGGGTGAGGAATCTCAATCCAAAGTTTTGAGCTCAAATGTCTAGTGATATCATTAACAGAAGAACAGGCTGGTTTGAAAGAGAAAACCATTTATTTTTTCCTTTCGTGGATTCCAAGCTGTTCTATGGGCCACTGATCCTCAGCATTTATTCTTCCCCCTACTTTCTATCCATCCCAAAATATTTTTACATTTTAAGTATTACCAGTGCCATCTCCTTGGCCAGTGTTTGCAGTGAGCTGTGCCTCTACCTAGGATGATTCTCTTTCCTTCCCTTTTACCTTATAACTCCTTCACATATCTAACTGCAAGTCTTTTCCTTGGGCAAAGTTTCCTTGAGCCCCCTGGTCTGGTTTGCAGATCTCCATTTAGTTTTCCATCCATATCTAAAACTCCCCTTACCATGTTAGACCTTAAGAACTATAGAGAAATAACAATTAAGGCCCTACATTTGGGAGGCTCGGGGCCTGGATGTGAAGCCCTGATTTGCAATCTTACTCAACCTTTCAGTGCTTTTATTTCCTAATTTTTCAAATGAGACTAAAAACACATACCTTGTATGGTAACTGTAAGAATTAAATGAGCACAGTTGCTAACATACCATAAGTGCCAAATAATGTTAACTCCTATTGTTATTTCCTGTTCCTGGAGCACAGTATATGCTGTTATTGATGACTCAATGAAATCCACACTTTATTAAAGCCAATGGCACAGAAGGTGAGAAAAGATATTGCTAAAGGAGATATTAATGCCAAGCTATATCTAATCTACATTCAATGTAATACATATCCTGTACAATTATTTTAAACCAAATAAAAATATATGAGTTTTCACAGATTTCTAAGCAGTAACCATCTCTAATTACAGCTACATGAGACAGTGTGGGTTAGGATGGTTTTGAATGCAAATGATAATGTAGGGGGCTTAAGTTTTCAAGACATTTGCACAATTTAGTTGTATAGTTTACTCATAAGTACATAAAAATGACAAGTATCATTACTTTATATTTAGAAATATTTTAAATGATTTCTTAAGTATTAAAAGTATTTTAAATTATTTTAGTGCTTCAAAGTTATTTATGATAATTTCTTAGAACCATGGTTCTCAAAGGGAGGTCTCAGACCAGCAGTATCAGCAGCACTTGGGAACATGATAGACATGTAACTCTTAGTTTGCCTCCACTCCTGAATCAGAAGTTCTGCAGGTGAGGCACAGAGATGTGCTCTAACTAATCTTCTAGATGATTCTGCTTCTTCCTCAGGTTTGAGAACGAACCTAAGACCTATCAGATAGCTTAGTGGCTATAACTGACTAGCTTCAGTAATCAAATTGTCAGCCTTATTTCTCTGTTCTGTGAACAATTTCTTGTTCTGTGAAAATTTCAAGCCCAGTTGAGTCATGCCTTTTTGGCCATGTGCCCCTCATTTTGGCAAAGGGCCAGTCCTGAGTGCAATCCAGTTACCCAGCACAATTACACCTGATTCATTTAGGCAAACTCAATTGTACTTGACTTTTTTCAGGCCCTTCTCAATTGTGCATTAAAATTTCCACACTCAATTTGATGGTACTCAAAATTTATGTGCCACCTCCTAACTTCTAGGTTTAGACACATACCAAAGTAGGTACTCTAGGGAGGTTTAGAAGATCGGGTTATTGGTATCTGTTTGTGGTCATACCTACTTCCCTTCTTCTCTTCCTTTGTCGCCTCCGTTGGATGCTGTAGGGTGAGGTATGTTCTGTTGTCTCCCCTACATGGACTGGACCGTATCCCACCACTAAGCATTTATATTATGGTGGAACTCATGTCAAGGATTTCATAGTTCCTAGGAAAGTGATCCCTGTTTCCTATCACGAAACAACTAAGCTTAAATTTCCATTGATATTATTTTAAAGGTGAGGGAATATTATCCCTTAGCAAAGTTTACATTGTTTGTCAAAATCAGAAATATTTTTTTAAGCAAGATTTTTACTTCACTGAAACGGACACTGACCTTCCCTTACTTGTGCTGTGGGCGAAGAGACAAGGCCCTTTAATCTTCTCCAGCTCCTTGAACGCGTTCAATAACCCACAAGGCTGAGGGATTAATAGTCATTTGCTTCTCTCTAGGAAGTACTTATACCTGAAAGAATTGTACTGAACCCTTGTCAGCAAAATCTAGTCTTGATAAAACAGATGATGATGAATGCTCTGGTTCAGCATTATTAAAACAGAGGGAGGAAGTACTGGCCGTTCTGCCAGGTCCTATGGCTTCCAGGTGTCAGAAGGCAAATACTTAATGGCTTTTATCACAAGACTGGTTTTGTTGGAAATTGCAAGGTAAAAGAAGGAGAAGTGCTGTATGCTGTAAAGAAGCTCTCGTGACATTTCAGAGGACTGGGGCTTAATTACAGCCTCTTGCAAAGTTAACAATAAAGAGTCTTGAGACTCGGCCCTACTTTCATGGCGCAAGACATATGTCTTATTAGTGGCCACTATGACCATGGTTAGGCTTCCAGAGAATAAAAAAGGGAAGAATTTCCTGAATATACATGTTTGAACAGCTCAGAAAAAGTAATATTGTGACCAACCACTGACTATATCCTTCTTATTATCCAGTTAGCCAAATGTTACCAGTAATTTATGCCAGCTGTTGATGTAGAGCAGCTGGGTAAGAAGTTGGTTACAAAACTCTAGGGATGACCTTGATTTGCTTAATTGCCTCTATGCCTGTGATCAGTACATTTGTTAAGGTACATTTCATGTAAGATAAGGAAATGCATTCATTTCGTAAAGATTAGGAAAAAAAATATTGCCTTAATTGATTGCAGTTGACTTTTCCAGCTGTTACAAAGTAAATATCACACATGTGAAATTGTCACTACAGTCCATTTCATTTTGGAAGTGTACTTAAAAATCTGAACATGTTTCATCTGCCTGTTTTTCCAGGAAATTTTGTGATCTTTATCATTAAAGAATATCAACTTTAGATCACTGTTTTTTTTTTTCTCCTAAGGGCTGATAAAACAGAGATGACACTTATATAACAATCTGTTGCCACTTACCTCTTCCCATACCCTGTCCCCAAAGATTCTCTGGCAATGAGTTTTAAATATGTTCTCATTATTTTTAATGAGTGTGCGGAACACATGAGACATGATGTGGCGGTAGATAGGTGCCCTTGCACTGAGCTTGTCAGATATAATAAAACATTGCAGGGGTGAAGATGCATTTTTCCTTAAGATATTATAATTATTTAAATTAAGATGCCCAAGTACAATTCATATGCTATTGCATTCTTCTCACTGCCTAAATGAAGCCCTACTGCATTCCCAATCCTCTGTTTAAAAAAAGAATGTTTTATCACAGATGTTAAAAAAGACAAAAGAACATTTAATATTGTATGTCTCTTTAAGTTTACCCTTCTTTAAATCGGCCCTGGATGGCAGGATATTCAATTATAAGCGAGTTCAATTATGTTTCCTGGCCACTTATTGAGTTATATGAAGGACTTTTATCACCCAGTCTTTCCATAATTAATTCTTTGCATTTCTTAGAGGCTTAAGACCTAAGGAAGGATTGTTTAGCAGTTTGAAATATTATATCTTATATTTCCTCTTTCTTTCCTCTTCCTTCCCTTCTCCTCTTCCTTCCTTTCTCTTTTTCTTTCCTCTTTTCTTTTCCTTTCTTGATTATGACATCTCATTCTGCCTTTCTGGAGGTAAATAATCTGTATGCTCTCTCTCAATTGCAGAATAGATTTGTTTCTACTTAATATTCAAATATCAGGTGGTGATGATGATGCAGGTATAAGTACATTGCATTAAATTACATTAAGGTGCCAGGTGATCATAAGATAGAAGTAATGATAGTAGAATAGAGAAAAGAATCAGCTCCAAGAATGGCAAAGTTCCCCTCGCAAATCACTTATTCCATAAATATTGGAGTTGAGGGCTCCTGGTTCATGGAACTGTCTGCCTTAGCACCCCATGGGTAAGTCGCAGACTTCCAGCCTGACTTGAAGGACTGGCCCTCTCTGCCATCTGTCTTTACCAGCGACTGGATATTTCATCTTTAGATTTTTGACTTCCCACTGAAGGAGAAAAATAAATAGAAACAAATGAACCAAAAATAAATAAATAAATATAAAATGGCCAGCACAAAACATCCAACCCAAATCATGTTATTCATGATTCACTTTAACTCCATCTTCCTGGAACCAAAAGCTTCTCTTCCATGATACTCAAAGAGAGGTTGATGTGCACAAGAATAGTCTTCTTGGGCCTTCATTTTAATTTATTTCTGGGTCCATATTGGAGATAATGGGATTCAGTTGTTCAATAATTATTTACTGAACACCTTGAATACCTTCTTTTCCCTATTTAGCTGATTAAATATTCTTTGAATATTTATTTCTGCTAGATGGTCCCTGAGCCCCAAGAGCTTAGATACTGCCAAATACTGTCAGAGAAGTAATGTAAGAATGATGCCTGTCTGTGGGAAAAACTAGTGGAAGGAATACAGTAGCACAAAGGTAAGGAGAATCCCAGAGATTCACAGTGAACTGGAAGTTACGAAAAGAAAGAAATCAGAGACATGCAAGGATCAAAAGACTGTCAAAGTCCAAGGACTTTAAAAATCATGACAGAGTACATCTACAAGATGAGACTCTTACTGGGTTCTGGATAGAATCAAAGAACAAGGAGGAAAAGAGAAAAAAAAAAAAAAACTTCCAGAGGTATGGCAAGGCATGAGCCAAAGACAGGGGAAAAAAAAACAGAGGGAAAGGAAGGAAAGTAATAGAAAGGAATATTTTGGTTCTAGCAATAATTATGTTGGCTAGAAAGCTATCTTGTGAGCAAAATTTTCAACCAAATAGGATGATTTCTAAAGATAAATAGAAAATCCATCAGTTATGAATTTAAGATTGAATCAATGCCTTCATCTATAAGTTCTACATCTGAGTTATCTATGGCCATTTAACAAACCCCTCCCCAAACTTAAGTCTTGAAATAATGGCTTGTTATTTCTCACACATTTGTGGGTTGCATGAATGGTTCCTCTGCTTGTCCTCTTTGGATTTATTCATGCAACTGCATTCAGCTGGAGCCTCCGCCAGGCTGGAAGGCCCAAGGTGGCCACCCTTACATGTCTGTTAGTTGGTGCTGGCTTTGGATGACACCTTGGTTCTCTTTCACGGGTCGTCTCATCCTCCAAAAAGGTTAGTCCTGTGTCCTTATATATCATTCTCAGAATACTTAGAAGCAGAAGATGAAAGGACCCTTAAGGTTGAGACTTGGAAGTTGCACGATGTTATCTCAGCCTTATTCTCTTGGACAAAGTAAGTCACAATGCCAGTGAAGATCCAAGGGATGGGGGAATAGATTCCCTATTTGGATGCAATTTGCTGCAAAGTCACATTTCAAGGAGACATAATGCACTGGGGGCCAATGTTGTTATAATCTCCCATATTAGATTAGGAAAGTTGGCAAGTGGACTTTTCTGTAGAGAATGAGTATTAGTCAGGGACATAAGAGTCAGGTTTTTGGCTCTGGACTGCCACTATGTGTTTGAGTTTAGAACAGTCATTTAACTTCTTGGATCTTATCTTAATTTCATTTGCAAAATTATTATGGAGTGCTTTCTTTATGCAAATGTACTACAAGAGATATAATGATTGATAAGGCATGCCACTTTCCTCTGTATTGTTGTTTAGCAGTATTTCTAACTATGCCACTCAATATATATAAATCCCTCTCCCTATGCCAGATTCCTCTCGCCCTAAAGGGACATGCTTTTCCCTTTCCTCTTCCAACCCATATGGAGATTTACTCTTCTATGCATGCACAATCTGAATTGGGGTTGGAGAGTAGGAGTTGAATTGCATAGATAGTAATAACAACTAATAAATGCTAAAATTATATAATCAAATAAAAGTAATTTGATAGTAAACAGGGAAAAGAATTCCCTTTTCTATAAAAGGAGAGGATTGAACTAAGTGGTCTCCCAAGATTCCTTACTATTCCTCAGTACTACTCTCTGAATTTCTGTGCATCAAATCTTGGCCTGACATTCAGTACAGACAGCGCCTGAATTATGAATGATCTGTATATATGAGTGGGCAGCAGGAGGCCTCCTCTGAGTCTGTTTTTGTTCCATAGTTCAGAATACCTGGGGAGCACTTGACCCAAAGAATGCATTCTGCTAAGTAAATGGAGAGCTAACAAATTGCTAACAGATATCATTCTCATGACTACACCTTTGACCCCCTGCCGTGGCAGCACTTGTCACAGAGGTAGGTGCGGATGGAGCCTTCCTCCAATCCTCTCCTGATACTGCCCCTGCTAGAAGTACCAGGAAGAACTTCACCCCCATAGCCAGTTCAGAAGGAAATGTGTACCTTTTTTCCTAAGTTGGAATTTAGGTGCACTTCTTTATAGAACATTGTCAAATATAGCAATCCAATAGAGTACAAGTTATGACTTGCTGGTTCCTTTTAGGGATACCATGGAATAGACAAATCCTGTGGGCAATTTAAAACCTAGACAGCTGGGCATGGTGGTGCATGCTTGTAATTCCAGTACTTGGGAGGCTGAGACAGGAGGATTGCAGGTTCGTGGCCAACCTCAGCTACTTAGGCCCTCCACAACTTAGTGAGACCCTGTTTCAAAATAAAGAATAAAAAATAGGGCTGGGGGTGTAGCTTGGAGGTAGAATGCGCCTGGGTTCAACCCCCAGTTCTGCAATAAATAAATAAATAAGTAAATAAATATTTCTTTTAAGGAAAAACAAAAAAGATTCAAGTTGCAAGTACCATTTACAAACTTAGAGTATACAACCTGATTTCTAACTAGGAATTGCCTTGCCTGTACCCACCGTCATCACTTATTTAAAGCTTGTTTTCATTCCACATAAATAAAAATGAGTGAATTACAACTATTATTCATTAAGGTTTTTTGCCATCTTTAACACACACACACACACACACACTCTGGCTTCTGGATCCTTCTATTAGAAAAATATGACTATGTCAATTTGCTAGCGAATTGTTGAGATCTTGGCAGATTATTTTCAGTGTAATTATTAATGCAAACAACCTCAGTTCCTCTTTGGCTCTAGACAGGTTGTAAATAAATTATATAAATAAATATAAATGCAATTACTAACTTGATAATTTTATGTGCTATGTAGGCATGCAAAGAAATTAAACAAAGATGAAAGCTGCTGAATTTGTTCTTGTTTGGGATATACATAACAGAGACTTCGTCCCTATATCACAGAGATAGAAGCACACTAGACTGAGCTTGTCTTCAGCTGCATAACTGAATATGATTATTTAAAAAATAGTAATTTTTCATGGTGGTTAAGTTAATAACATGTCACTATTATTTGTGCATTTCTAAAACAGAAACCAAATCATGTGTGTCCTAGTTGGAAAGAAAATAAAGGCAAAAACTACCAACAAGCTGGTGGTTTATTTTTAAAAAGCCAAGCCTTTGACCAGGTACAGTGGCACACACCTAAAATCTCAGTACTTGAAAGGCTAAGACAAAGATTGCAGGTTCGAGGCCAGCCTCGAAACTTAGTGAGACCCTCAGTAACTTAGAGAGACCCTGTTTCAAAAGAAAAAATAAAAAGAGCTGGAGGTGTAGCTTGGAGGTAGAATGACCCTGAGTTCAATTCCTAGTACCAAGGGGGGGAAAAAAAGCCAAGTCTTTGCTGTCAGATAGCCACGATAGCCATTCAGAGGTTCCTCTTTAACCTGTAGGGTTTCTTGCAGAAAAGAATAGCGAGAAATAGCGAGATCATATGTAAATGTCTTACTTCCTTCACAAACCTTTGAAAATATAACCCCAAGATCATACTGCCTCTGCTCTCAGCTCTCAGTGGCTCTCAAGGGAGTCGGCATCTCTTATCAGAAGTAAGCAGACAGGCAAGGGCAGGCAGCACATTGAGAGGCCAGGGCAGTGGAATGGTCAAGGCCATTGGGCAGGTAGTGAAAGGCCTCTTGCTGTGTTAAACAAATGCAGTTTCCTTCCTGGCTTCCGCAGGAGCTAATTTTGTTTTTCACTTCTCATCTGGTATAAGAACAATAAGGATGCATAAGGCCATTCTCCCTGTGAGGAGATGTGCATTAGATTATCATAAATCCACAGATAAAAGTGCAGTGGTCAATGAGAACCGGCCTTCTTAGATGAAATAAATGGTTTAATTGAAAGTACTGTCCCAGGGGAGATGGATGGTTGAGCAATGGTATTGAGTAGACATTAATTACCATAGTCCAGAGAGTAAAGAAAATAAAAGGAAGATCATTCTATTTTTTTTAAGTTTTCAAATCTGTTTCTCCTTGTAAGAATGTGGGAGATTATACTAATAGGACCCTAGAAAGAAATGTGTTTTTCTCATACACAATGTTCTTAGAACACTATTAATATATCTTAGGAAGTAGTATCTGAATTTTCTACTACTTACAGGTAGTTTTGTTAGAAATTAGGGATCTACACAAAGCACAAGGTGTATTGTTGATGCTGAATAGTGATTAAATATATATGTATACCCTCTTGCATTATAACCTGTTGGTAAATGATTTATACTTATTCATAATTCTAGAATTTTTTATTATTTGAATATGTCTCCTTGCTTTACTTTCTTTTTCTTAGTATGTTGGGCTTTTCTTCCACAATTTAACAGGAAAAAAAAAATAAGTTGAACAGGTATTCAAACATACGGTCCTTGTTAAACACTAGGCCCCTTTCTTTGTATCTCTAGAATATGGCTGCCTTTATAAATCACTCATATTTGTTTAGTCAATGCTCTCCTGCTTTTGATGTGGCTAAGATAATGGGATGAAACCTACATCCACAGAGACAAAGGCTAGAATCAAAGACTGTCTTAACAAGAAAATAATTGCTCCGGTGTCTCTTTTCCCAGCCATTAACATATTTGAATTACAAGTTTGATTCTTCTTTCAAGTCAAATAGAGTATAAAAATATTCTGGATGATCCTTATCTGATGTGCAATGGATTTGAAAGGATAAAGACTGGGGGATACTGAATATATTAACAGTGTCTTACTTGGTGCCTGTACACAAACTGCTACCCAATTCAGTTTAAGGAAAAAGAGAAAAAAAATTACCAACTGTCAAAGCAACTTTTAGTTTAATTTTCAGTTTTATTTAGAACAAATGAATTTGCTCACTGAGCAAATTTAAACCTTTCAACCAATTGTTTAAGTGTTGTTGTAGACATAGTCTTAGTTTTAAATGTGAAAAATTCCTTTGGGGGGGTTAATGTGAACAGAGTAGTTGCCAAATAGTACCAGCTGTCATAATAAAATAGAAGTGAGTGACAGATTTACTCCACCCCATATCAAAACTTAAGAGCGGATATGGTGATCAGATGAGCCAAAGTAAATGTGCGATCTTAGAAACATTTGCAAGTTATTTTCTTGCATAGCTCAGCCCTTCATAGGCATCAAAGTGCAAACAGGTCATGATTGTGCTAAGCATTAATATAGCGATGAAAAAAGGGCAATCACTCTGTGGCTGTAGATATCCCAAATATGCTACTAATATTCCAAGATACCATCTGATGGTGGTGATGGTGGTACTAGTGAATCTGGTCTTCTACCAAACATTCTACCAGCCTATCAGATGGTCTGTATTACAAAGTGTTGAAATTTAATTAGTAGTTTTTGAGCTATTTCTTCATATTAATGAAAACATGTCCCATATTGAGCTACAATGCAAGAAATAAGTGAAGATTTTTTTCATCAATGTTCCTTAAATAATGAATTTGTTCTTGGGCATACATTTGGATAGCAGTTACTGGCATAAACTTTTTAAAAGTGGAATGGGCCCTGTTGCCTTTGAAGTCCTTAAAGATTTATATAACAGAGATTTAAAGACATATAAGAACCGGGCATGGTGGCACACGCTTATAATCCCAGTACTTGGGAGGCTGAGACAGGAGGATCGCAGGTTCGCAGCCAGCCTCAGCTACTTAGTGAGACCCTGTTTCAAAATAAAGAATAAAATAGGGCTGGGGGTGTAGCTCAGAGGTAGAATGCCCCTGGGTGCAATCCCCAGTGCCACAAAAAAGGCATATAATAATTAATAGCTAGGATATCATGTGATTAGTACTATATTTTCATTATGCATAGAATGCTTTGAAGACCAAGATGAGTGTCCAACCAGAGAGCAGGTGACAGTGAAGATTGGCTTTGATACTTAAGAGTTTGCCAATGGGTGACAAAGTGGGGTGAGGGGAGAGCATGATTTTTAGGCAAAAACAATCCCATTTAAAAATAAGAGAAGGTATATGTAATATGTGATTAATTTCAGTACTCTCTAACAACCATATGTGAAAGTTTAGGTTGGAAGTATTAAAAAACTATGATTTTTGTAGATAAGGTGCAAAACATGGCTGTCACTTTTCTTGTCTTTTCACACCATAATTTCAAAAGGCCATCATGGTAGGAAAGTGTCAACAAAAAAATTTATGAAGTCATCCCATAGCAAGTATTTATTAGATGCATGCATCCTGCTGGATGCTAAATGGGATTCAAAGTTTGAATTAAACATAATTTCTGTCCTTGATGAGATCACAGTGGTATAGCAGAGTTAAGACAGACAAGCTAGCAAATAATTGTAAGAATGGAAAGAAAGTGTGAAAATTAAAAGAATGGTTTAAGGGAGGTAAAACGGGAGTTCAGAGAAGGGAAAATTGTTTCTCCACTGATAAAATTGGGGAATACTTCAAAAAAAGAGGTAGTGTATATGTTTAGATACAATGTTAAGGTAGAAATATATATATACAGAGTCTTTGATTCCATCACATTTTCACCATAATATTTATTAGGAGATGAAAATGTCTGTCCTTGATATAGTATACACATATATATGAAATGAAGATTTTTTTCCTTGTATATGATTTGATTAAGTGTCATAAAAATTTTAGGTATGTACCATCCAGGAAGTACTTAACTAAAGAGACACATGCACTAATTGAGCTTATTTGAGTTTTCCTATTTCATGTATTAGCAAGTAAAAATGGAATTGTGTCAGATTCATTAAAGAAAATCTTAATTCCTTAGGCATGAACCGAACTGAAATATTCCTCGTCTAGTCTTTGAGGCACACTCTACTTGACTTTGTTGGGAAATGAAGATCCATTAGTTCAGGGAAGAAGTCCTGCTCAACCTACATCTAGCAAAATATTGATTGGAAGTGTGCTGAACTTTTAAACTTCTCATAATTACACACTGATTTTACAGGAATTAAGGCCTTGGAAATTGCACCCTCGCCCTTGTCCTGCATTTCTTACATATAGCAGCATGGGAGAGGAGCATTTGGAAAATGAACACTGAGGAAGAGTAATGTGAAGTGAAAGGCAATCTTCAGTAGTCCAAGCCAATTACTCAGGGCTCTGGAGCCACTTGAACAGTTGCCTTCAAGAACCTGGCATGAACAGTGCAAGGATGAGGAGGAAAAATCAGCCCAAACCTAGGCTTCCCGTTTTTCTACCTTGGGAAAATCTCACAGACCCAGTAGCCACCCTGAGATTCAAACTATAGGAAGGATAGATATGTCAGATAGAAAATATTATACTTAAAAGAAAAGAAAGACGTGGTTCAGAAAAATATATAGACCCTATGTCGTATCATTAACCATTGATATCTCTCATGTGCCCCCAAAAATGTCATCTGGTTGGCGGATGAGATTATTGGTTTCAGTTCTTCACTTCCAAATGATAGTGTTCTATAACCATATTCTTGACATGGTCTCAAGGTATCAAGAGACTCATAATTTGGCCAATATATGTTGGCAGCTGTTATGTGGGTAAATGCTTCAAATAAGCTTTGATTTTTGCTTCTTGTCTTTCATCATATGATACACAGGCTTTAAGTTTTCAGTGGTCCAAGGAAGATGAGAGACATATGGAATAGACATACACTTAATCCATAGCTCGTAGGTAAGCCTACCTGAGCCCAGTCTAGATCAGCCAATTCCCAGCCAACCTGTAGCTATGTGAGCCATAAATAGATGCTATATTGTGCATATCACAATTTTGGGATGGTTTGTTATGCAGCATTATAGCAGCAATTGCTGACTATTAGGCTCATTTACTTTTCTCCATGAATTAATAACTAGGTAGATTTCCCTTTTTCTTTCAATTTGTTTGTAGAGTAATGATAGGAATATAGATTCACAGTTTAGTTTTGATGGGGTTTCATCCTCTATAAGACCTAAGTGACTCCTTATTTTATAGTCAGCTTTATCTGACAATTAATTTTAACAGAGTAATTTATTTAATTACTAAGATACAAGGCAAATTATATGTCTACCTACAACTGATATGTTATATATATATATGGTAAGAACATTTTCATTACAAAAGTAAAAATCACTGTGAATTTTTTAAATGGTTGTTACCCACTGAGATTTCACAATCCCTATTTGGAATTTAGAATTATTTATCACTAATAGCATTCTTTTTTTTTTTTTTTTTTTTTTTTTTTTTTTTTT
>PVJS01032935.1:0-22470 GCA_004027185.1 Glis glis | reverse complement strand
AGAGAGAGAGAGAGAGAGAGAGAGAAAGCTGAGGCTGGCCGCGAACCCGGATCCTCCGGTCTCTGCCTCCCAAAGTACTGGGATTACAAGCGTGCGCCACCACGCCCGGCCCTAAGATCAGTTCTTCTAAAGTTAGCAATATCATTGCAGGTGAGGAAGAGGAGAAACTGTGGGAGAAACAGAGCAAGGAGCCAGCCAGCCAGCCAGCCGCATGGACAGACAGAGAAGGAGCAGGTAGAGAATAACCGAGAGAGGCACTGTCCCCTAAGCTAAATGAGCTCATCTCATTTGGTTTGTGTCTCTAGGTTACTAGTTATGGAGAAAGCATGAACAAATTTAACTAATGAAATGTCAGAAAAAACTCATTTTAGTTAAAATGTGCTTGTATCAAAAGTTTTTACTTCTTTCATATATACATGTAATAGGAATTTATTTCTTCCAGTCCTGGCATGTGGGAAGTCTAAGATCAAGGCACCAGTAGTGTCTGGTAAGGGTCTGGTCCCCTTCTACTACTCCACTGATTTGCATGAGATTCTCTTTCTTTCCTTTTTCCTCTCTAGCTTTCACATATGAGAGCAAGACTACCCTTGACTTTCTGAGCCTGCCTTATTTTGCTTAACACGATGCCCACCAGTTACATGCCTTTTACTTCTTAAGACTAGTGATGACTTACCATTTGAAGAACCCACACATTTGATATTGGTCGGTCCTTAGGGAAGAAACTGCTATTCAGAGAAGCATTTGGGAAGCTCACTGCCCCAAGAGGCACAAGGAAGACAGATGCCACAAAAGGCCATCTTCTAGGCTACTACTATCATCTCACAATGGCATTGGGTCTTTTTCTCCAATCAAATACATCAGGCTTCCAATTTAAAAAAAAATTCTTCATTGGTGCATTGGAATTGTACATCATAGCGAGGTTCATACACACAGCACTTGGAGTGCTTCCCTTCAGACCCCACCCAGCTCGCCCACCCCCCTCACACGTTAGTGAGCTTGGTCGTGATACCTTCATATGTGGACAGCATTATTTGAACTGTTTCCTTCATCAAGCCTCCATTTTATCTCCCATCTCCCTCCCCCAACCTCCTTCCACTGGTCTACTGGTCTCTCTCTTCATCTGTCTGAAGTCCCTTTGTTTCCTATTTTCTATCTTTCAAAAGAAAGAAAACATATAACCCTTGACTTTCTGAGACTGGCTGATCTCACTTAGAAAATATTATCTAGTTCCATCCATTTTCCTGAAAATGACAAAATTTCTCTCTTTATGGCTGAGTAAAATCCCATTGTGTGTATATACCACACTTTCTTTATCCATTCATCTGTTAATGGATACCTAGGTTCATTTAAAAAATTGGCTATTGTGAATTGTGCTGCTATAAACATGGCTATATGTGTATCACCATAGAATTCCAACTTCAATTTTTTTGGAACTAAAGAGGTATAACTGGGTCATATGGTGGTTCTGTTCCTAGTTGTTTGAGGAACCTCCATACTGATCTCTACAATGGTTGTACTAATTTACACTCCCCCCAACAGTGTATAAGAGTTTGTATTTCCCCACATCTTCACCAGCATTAATTGTTTGTATTCTTGATGCTTGCCATTCTAACTGAGTTAGATGGGATCTCAGTGTAGTTTTGATTTACATTTCAAATTTTAAACGCAGTTTTACATAAGTGACTTATGTTCTTTATTTCTTTTCCTCATACTTCTTTTCTATTCACAGGGATCAGTTTAATTTCCAAAACTAAGAAAAAAAAAGTTTTTCCCAATCTAAGAGTTAACCTTGTTGAATTCCATTTTAAAACAAAACAAAATGAGGGTATTTTTACAAATATAGCTGATTCTCACAATAGTGGTGGAAATAGTGTGCATTAAAAACAAAAATATGAGCCAGACATGTGGCATGTGCCTGTAATCCCAGTACTTGGGAGGCTGAGACAGGAGGATTTCAGGTTCAAGGCCATCCTCAGCAACTTAGTTTCCAAATTTAAAAAAATAGGGCTGGTGGTGGTGTAGTAAAGCTTGGAGGTAGAATACCACTGGGTTCAATACCTAGCAACACACACACACATACACACACATTATATTTTTTATATATACACACACACACACAAACATACATATATATATATATATTTGTATTTGAAGGTGCTGGTGAAAACGGAGCCACCTGAAGGGGAGCTTTCATTTTCCTGGCAACTTTCATAATTTGCATTTCTACTTTATGACCTTATTTGCAGCTGAATAAATAGTTTCTCCCTCATATCCCATGGTGGAGGCAGAATCCTGACTGTGACACTGCAATCTGTCACATGGTAGGATTGTAATCCCCACGCATTCAGCATTAGCCATAGCAAGTGTAAGAAAAAGGAGAACAATATCCTCCACACTTAGTTACAATGTCACCGAAAGCTGTGAAAAACACACACACAAAGTATTCCGTGTGTCCATTTTTCAGCTTGATGTATTTTTAGTCTTCTGCAGCCGGCGGAGTCTTAATTCAAACCAAAGAAAAATATCAATGAACTGCATATATATACTTCTCAGCATCTTTAAACATATTTGAAAGAAACAACATCATCCCTACAGAATTTTCTGGGACTAAACTATCACTGCTAACATTCACAGGCCTGCCATTTCAGGGAATGGAAAAGCTCCTGGAAGAATCAAGGCCAGGGGTTCCTCCTATCCTCCAGGATCCTGGAGGAAGGAGGGAAGGAAGGAAGGATGGGAGGGAGGGAGGCAGGGAAAAGCTTTTTCCTTTAGTGCTTGAAAAGTAGCCTCCTAATGGGAAATGGCACTTTAATTCTGAGGCACCCTCTTCCTCTCTAGGAGAACACACACGCAGCTCTGTAATGACTACCCCACTTCTCCATCTTGGTTTTTCCTTTTCTCATCGCTCCCTCACCACTGTTTCTCTAAATATCCACTGAAAGGTGTTGTGGGATGAGGAGTGGGCAGCAAAGTGTCAAAATGGTTTGGCATGAATGAGATTAGAATGTTGTAGTAAAGACACACACAGACACACACACACACACACAGACACACACTCACACACATGCTCACTCACACACAGATTGCTTTTTTCCATTAAGTCAATCCTCACTGGCAGTAATCCATGTAAAAATCCCCAGATGTCTTGTTATTCTATTTCTAAAACTTCCATACAGTCATAGTTTTTAAAAAGTACATTTTTGGTAATTCCCGATGTTGAGAGCCCTGGAAACTTGTATTGTATGTTGAAAAAGCATCAGGGAATGAAATCTACAGACGGACAAGATGAGGAAAGAGGAAGTGCTTAGCACAACTGAATGCAGTCAGCCTCAAAGAATGGCAGGGTAGATTAATAAATAAAGTAGCATGGTATACCTAATATATTAATGTCAATATTCAAAATGAAGTCACCATTTGATAATGTGGATGATAGCAATGAAAATAGATGTAAAAATGGAATAATTAATTTTCTACTCCATAATCCAGAAAATCAAGAATTGATTTGCCCTCATCTCCATCTCCATAAGTTATATTTTGAAAAACTAGCTGGATAAATTGCCTCAAATAAATGGGAAAAAAATCAAGTTTGAGGAATAGCTGGTATAAAGTTAGTGAGCAAAAAATATCTATTAGAAAGAATTTTCTTTTATTACAAAATATGCAATGTATATGTTACTTTAATATATTTAGCTAATGTTCATGAGCAAATTAGTTTATAAGGAACTACTTTTGTATCAATGTGTGGTCACTAAACTGTCCCTATCATACATAATTTTATAACAGTTGTAGAGAATCTTCCAAGGTGTCTGTCAATGTAAACACTCATCACAAATATGTACAAAATATGTTTATGGCTCTTTTTCAAACTCCAATAGTTGTTTAGCACAGAAGTTCTTACCTTTTTCAGACTGGAAAAAAATCAAAGAATATTGGCTTGAAATAATATTTTAATGCATAAAACAATGCATAGCATTACAAAAGAAACTATTCAAATCATGTCAAAATATTAAGAAAATATTTATGATAAATAACTTTTTAAAATTAAAACAGTAGACAGTAAGCAAGATCAAACAGTTGGCCCCATAACTACCACCATTTTAAAAGAGTGATGAGAATAAAATATCTAGATAGCTATAATAAATGTAGCATGTTTGAAAAAAATCTGTGATTTCTATTGGAAACTAAGCATAGATTTTCTAATACGAATGTGGTTGGTTGCCTACATTCAAAATGGAAGGAAATGTGTAAATTTTGAGTTATAGGTTAGTAAAAATAAAACTGTCTTTGTCTTTCCATCTAAATCTGCAAACCCCTTTGAATTCTAGCCACAGACTTGAGAGTGAGTGGTCTTTATGGAAGAATGCTTGGTTTAGTCCCTCTGATTAAAGGCTTTTAATGCATAAAAATGGTGGGTTTTTGAGCCTGTCTGATTGCACTTACATTTTTCTTTTCTTCTTCAAGGATTGATGTTTTGTATATATATACACAAACACGTGTATCCTTTTTGTAAATATTAAATGTCAACTTTAGTTGTGATAGATATTCACTTATCCCTGGGTAGAACATCCATAAATATATTCATGCTTCTTTCCATGTTTCCCTCCATATTCTCAGAAAAACTTTGGTCTCCTGTGCATTCTCCAAATTAGTTAGCAGAAAGCATTTGCTTAAATGAAATTCTCATTTGCGACGCTTAATCAAAAGGGGAATGTTTTCCCCCAGCTTTTTCTAACTTGACACAAGAAACAGCTTAAAGTATTTTCAATGAGACTCATTTATGTGGTTGCTGATTAGTAGCTGGCTGCTAGTTTGGGGTGATTGATACTTCTAGAGAACCAAGAAGTGGCGCTTTGCCAAATTTAGAAGCTGCTCCACCCTAATGGGGTCTGTCATTTTGAACTGAAAAAAAAAATGAGGCATTGGGTGTTCAAATTTGTTTGCTCTTAGCAAAATCCATCTCAAAAGGCTTCCTGGAAATCCTATAATTCTTAAAAATTGCCCAATCTTGCTGAATTCAATGACTTAAATTGTATTAAAATGATCAGTGTGATTTTTGCTTTTCAATGAACACTAATCCTTTGGCAAAATATTTGTGGGCTTACAGTGAACCTCAAAGGGGCACAAGCTCTGTTGAGATCTTCAGAAATCCAACACGGACTGTGAATCCTTAATCCAGAGTGGGTTCAGATCGTAAATCAGAAGGTCTAGAATTAGACGGCCGGAATATCATCTGAATTTTAGTTCTGTTAAGCCATAGGGCGGTGACTTATTTACAAGGGTCTTAAGTTTCTGTGATTGTAAGTGCACCTCGTAAGGTCTGATACTAACCCAGTCTTCCTTAGGTTACTCATTGGGAAATGCATGCGAGGATTTTGGACACATCCATCAGGGAAAGAGAGATTGATACTGACAATGACAATTACTTTTTAATCATTTATATCCTGAACACTTACCATGTACAAAGTAATAATTGGTACTTTAGGAATAACTTAATCACAGTTTTGCACCCATGAAGCTTATAATAAAAAATCTTACCAATTATCCACTTAGGATTGTGTTCATTTAAGCTGTTTAATATTTGCAGACATCCTTATTGATTCAACAAGTATTTACTGAGCCCCTACAGTGTCCCAGCTCCAGGACAGGTATATGAAACAGAGAAATGGATAAGTCATAGAGCCTTCTCTCAGTGAGCTCACAGTGTAGGGAGGAGCCAATCAGTATTTATTCCCCAAAATAGCAAATATTGTTATTGTTTTATACAAACAGTTTTTCTATTGGTGTGTTATAATTACACATCATAATGAGGTTCAGTGTGATAGAAAGACACATACACACAGCACTCAGTGCATCGCCTTCTGAGTCCTACCCTGCTCCCTCCCTGTCCCGTACGTAATATTAAAATTGGCATTCATAACTTCATATATGAACATAGCATTATTTCAACTATTTCCTTCTGTTGTTTCTATTTTAGGGTAGCTCCATTTCCTCTTCCTGCATTTCCTCTTCTCTGGAACCAGGCAGGAAAATTAAAGATACTTGTAGTACTCCTGTATTGGCATTTCGTAAACTAACACTAAAGAATTAGGCTAAGAAGCATATTTTCCATTTTTATAAAAGCTTGGTATTGGTGTGAATCACAGGCTGAGAGGAAAATTACTCTACCTATTAGATCTTTGATATGAAAAAATATTTCCTCAGTTTCTTATACTTCCGCACTCTAGTCACCCATAACCCCTACATCCTGAGGAAGGAAATTGTATGTAGATGGAAGAAGATTGAAATTTTTAATAAATTCAGTTCCTGTAAGAAGTTTGGCAAGGCAAAATCCTCGAGATGAATACCATTGTCAAGAGTGGGTATACTGCTGCTTTAATTGGCCTTGCTTTGCTTTAGCTATTTCTTATCAAGAGGGTTAATTACCAATTTCAGTGTTTAATTCATCCTTAGGAAGAGTCATTAGTCCACTCATGGAGAAGGACTGGCCAACTGCTCCTCATGTGCTTATGCATTCGCAGTGCCGTCCTCACCTCTACGAGGCCAACCACCTGTGAAAGGAGCACGGGTGAACGTGATTTGGGAGATGCTTGGAGTGGGCCTGCTATGTTTTGGTAAGTATCCTCCCAAGGCCCACGCATTAAAGGCTGTTCCCCAGGGTGGTACTCGGGAGGTGGTGGGGCCTGTAGCAGGTACGGCCTTGTGGAAGGTCCTTAGGTCACTGGGAGTGCGCCCTAGAAGTGGATAGTGGGCCCTGGCCCCCTTTTTTTTCTGCTCTTTTCCCCCCTGGCTGGTGATATAAATGACACTTCCTGCCATTGCCGTCTGGCACCTCCACCAGATAGCTAAAAGCATCATGGACTGCAACATCTAAAATCATGAGCTGAAATAAACGCTTTGTCTTTATAAGTTCATTATCCCAGGCATTTTGCTACAGTGATGGAAAGCTAACACAGGACCCTGGCAATGTAGGTCATAAAAGAAGGATAAAAAAGGAAAGAGAGAAGCAGAAAAAGACTGGACCATGAGAGGAGGGATGGGAATGAGACAGGAATAAATGGAATGAATGATAATGGGAGAAAAGAATGCCTCCAACACGCATGCATAGGCGCATCTGCATCCACACACACAACTAGTGGCAAATTTTGAGTTTCTAAAATACCTGGAATTAAGCCGGGCGTGGTGGCGCACGCTTGTAATCCCAGTACTTTGGGAGGCAGAGACCGGAGGATCCGGGTTCGCGGCCAGCCTCAGCTCTCTCGTTCTCTCTCTCCGTGTCTCTGTCTCTCTGTCTCTCTCTCTCTCTCTCTCTACTTAGTGAGGCCCTCCGCAACTTCGTGAGACCCGGTTTCAAAATAAAGTATAAAAAATAGGGCCGGGGGTGTAGCGCGGAGGTAGAACGCCCTGTGTTCAATCCCCGGTACCGCAAATAAATAAATAAATAAATAAATAAATAAATAAATAAAATACCTGGAATTAAAGATTAAACCAGAGACTGGAGTTTGAAAAAACTGAGTTTTGAAGTCTATTGATTCTTGTAGACTTAAAGAAGCCCTGTAACACTGGGAGAATTAGGATGCGTGACATTCAAGAGAAATGAGTTTCTGTTGCCCTTTCTATGGAAAAGCATTAGAGGAAACCTTGTTTTGATTGGGAATCTCAGTGGGTTGGGGGACAAGAGTCCAAATGATGTACACTTCCAACCTCATTTTGAAGAAAAGAGAGAGGATAAGTTTGCTCAGCTTTGAAGGTGCTGTGAAAATGCCCTGTGCTTTACACTGAACTTAGTTCCAGCTAATATTGGGCCACTGTGAAAATTAATCATTTTACTTCTTGTGTGGGCTCTCAAGTTATTAGGCTGAAGAAGTGCAAGCTTCATGTTTCAAATCATCAACCACAAAAATTTACATGTCGACATATTTTACTTTAGCACAACTTGGATTTTAGTTTGTTATTCTCCTACTCCTTACCTAATACAATTTCCTCCCATCATTTTTAGAATTAAAAAGAGCCTGCTACACACACAGGCACACACACACACACACACACACACACACACACACACACATACCTCAAATGGACTCTCAAGCTCAAACAGAAAGAAAATAAAAGACAGTAAACATATCACATTTATTGCAGATGTGTTAGAAAAATTCCATTAGAGGCCAAGCACTGTGGTGCGTGATTCTAACCCCAGTACTTGGAAGGCTGAGACAGGAGGATCACAGGTTTGAGGTCAGCCTCAGCAACTTACGGAGACCCTCAGCAACTTAGTGAGACTCTTTCAAAATAAAAAATAAAATGAGGCTGGGGATGTAGCTTAGAGGTAGACTGCTCCTAGGTTCAATCCCCATTAACATACCACATACTCTATTATCCATCTATCTATCATCTATCTATCTATCTATCTATCTATCATCTATCTATCTATTTATCTATCATCTATCTATCATCTATCACCTATCTATCTATCTATCTATCATCTATCTAGCTATCATGTATCTATCCATTAGCTTGTCCCTTTCATTCTATTAGCTTTACTCTTGGCCCTTCTGGGTTCTAACCCTATAGAAGGGCCCTTACTTTGACAGTCCATTAGTCGCCTACAATGTTATGTTCTTATTTTCTGTGTTTTGTGATAACACTAAATGTATTAAGTCCACTGGAGTTTATTAAGACAGGAGGGGGGAATTTATTTCACCCTGAAAATAGATGCAGCCGGACGTGGCTTTTCTGCAGCACTGGGGAAAGTTTCTGGTGTGATGGTCCGGGACCCTATGACAGAGTGAAGCAGATGTTCTCACAGCAGTTTCCTCAGAGAGCCACCTGCCCACGACCCCCTGCCAGCCGCTTCCTGGTCCTCCAAGAGCCCTTTCTCTAAAGGGAGGGCGGTGAGTACAATCAGATGGATGCCTGTCGATCTCCAGGATTTGGGGACCTTTGAACATCTGCTGCCTCAGGTAAGGTTGCCAAGAATTTTATGGGCTTACTTTTTATCATATTACATAAATTAGGCTTAACCCCATCATTTATTTTATGGATTGGAACAGTATGAGGGAAGGTTTCCTTGAGGGTCAGTTTCTGGCTTGGGTGTAATTTCTGAGCTGGTTCACTTTGAGCAAGAGGAAGTTAGAAGTTCATCACCCAGGAACATTTTTCCATAATCCCTCGAGTGAGCCCTTCCACTCAGGCTCAACATTAAAGCTCATCCAGGCACTCGCTGACGTAAATTTTAAACCTAATTCTACTTAGAGGACGTGTGTGTGCGGACTACCAGGAATAGGGCAAGTTTACCCTTTAGCTGCTGTTCCCAGCCCGCTCCGTCTTTGCGAGGGGAGACTTTCATCTGACGGAAAGAGTTGTCTGTTTCTTTTCAAAGTCAATTTCCCCTGGTGTCTTTCCCACCCTCATCTTTATAATTACATTTAGTTCATTAAGACACGGAAGTCCACAGGGGCTGTGCTGTTTTCCGGGGAGGAAAGTGGCCCAGGGCGATGTGTAAGCAGCGTTCTTCACGGCCAGGCTCTTCACAGTTCTCAGTTTCTCTGCTGGTAATTTGGCCTCCATCCCTAGAAACCGTGACTCACTCCTGGGCGGAAATATAAAATAGCTTTTGTGGCATTGTAATCTACGAAGGAAGGTTATTTTTATGCAGTTAATATTGGGCAGGCACACATTTTGGAAGATGCTTGTATAATTTGTTAATTTCAAACACAGTCCCCTAGTGGAATAGGAACACCCAAGGGCCCTCTAGCAGTCCAAGAACTATTTCGCCAAAGTTCCTCTGCAGTTTACACAAATACGAGGCCAGCCATTTGATGACTGCCGGAGTGAATGGACGAATGGTCTGTCAGTGTCGCCACACCACGGCCCCCTCCCATGTCTGTGAGATGGAGGAAGTTTCAACTGGCCTAAGGACTTTCTCTTCCAAATAGTCCTAGGAGAGATGAGACAGAGACAGAGAGATAGGGGTACAGAGAGATCCGCTCTCCCTCAATTTCGGACAACCAAGAACCAGGTGTTACAAAATGCATAATGTATTTATATTATTCTGAGCCCTTGCATCCGTGAAGACAGACCTCAGCAATTTTGAACTCTTCCAAATACACATCTGGGGGAGGGCAGACCTAAGGTAACATTATTTTTATTCCCACCTTAGCCGTCCTGTGACCCAGGCTGAACATGATCCAAGAAATGTTAGTTCACCACATTTATAACACAGCTGTGCATAAGATGGGGCCAAACTTCACACACCCCAGTCTGGCCCCTCTCTTTGGAGGTCTCTTCTCATTTCCTCATATCCTCACCTCCGGTACCTCCCCATCCCCTGAGCCATCTGTACAGCAGCAGGACCATGCCTTCCCACATGGAAAGTTCCAGTACCTTTTGTCCCGTGGATGGGTTGTGTGCAACATGGCTTTGCTGTTTTGTTAGGACATATACAGCGACAGAACTTTCTTGGACTGTGTTATGAGCGAGGGTGGGCTCTCTCACAGACACAATACTCTAGATAGCCTCTGTCTTTTGTAGGCAAGAGAGCAGGAGAATATTTGGACCGTGCTCTAGTATACATAGTAAACCCTGGCTTTAAGTCAAGGACAATGGGCTCAGAGGGGTGGGAGGAGGCTAAGGCTCCCTCAGCCTTCATAATAGAGACCAGACTTGAATCCATATGGTGTTGCAGCCGTGTTCATTGTGGTCTCCCTCTCCAGCCACTTTTGAGTTTAACTGGGAAGCAGTGTTTCTTTTGCTGGGTGTGGTGTTCCTTTCTTCTGAGTCTTGGGGCCTACATTGCCTATCAAACAGTTGAAAAGGTGGAATTGTTTATCTTGCTCAATTTTCATCAAGGAATTGGAGCTATCCAAAAATCTGCAAGCGTCTCTTTGTTCTTACAACATTGGCTTGTTTGGAGGAAGAGCTGGAAATTTTCAGAAAAGGATGAGTTAAGAAAGCGGTTTGTCTGTAGTAAAATAGATTGAGAATCTGACTTAGCCTTGAGCCTTCCCCTCTGGGGATCCGAAGTTTCTAACACAAAAACAGTCAAGACCTTATTAGGTCTCATCTTTTCAATAATATCCTGGATCTCCTTACTGGGTAACAAATAAATAGGTAATGGGTCAGATCTCTCCATCTCTCTCTTTCATGCCCTTTAAATAGGTGAAGGGGCTATAAGGGACATGTTAGCATCATATGTTGAGACTCTGGATAAGCATTAAGAAAAAGTAAAATATCTTTACAAAAATGGTATGTCTGTCTAGTTTGTGTAGTTTCAAAAAGCTAATTCAAAGTATGGTATATTCTAAATCAGTGTGACAAATTTCAGCTTATTTGAAGATTGAAACGCTGTGGAAGTCACAGTATCAGTAACTTCCTATTGCACTCATTCTCTCTCCTGGCCTTAGGAACCCTCTTGGGCAATCCCTGCTTCTCTTGGGGGGAGCAGTGTAAACAAGGGAGCAGAGCTGTTGACAGCAGCAAGGCCCACACAGCCAGGAGAAAGGACATTTGCTGTGGGATTGGGAATATGGATAAGTAGACTCTGCTGGTCACAAGTGTCTAATATTTTTTTAAAGTTGGAAATAAAATTGCAGTATAAGATTCTGCATAGGAATCTTTACAGAAGTCTAGAAAATAACGGGCAGAGATTATAGGAGGACTTGACAAGAGAACTGGGGAAGCAGGAGGCGCTCACTCAGTTGTTAGTGCCCTGGGAGGCTTGGAAGTGCAGACTGATGGTGTGTAGGAACAGAAAAGGTTTTCTTGGTAAGGCATCCTCTTCCCTGAAACAAAAGTCAAAATCTCTGTTAGTCATTTTACTCCATACAGAAAGTGTGTTTATTGAGCTGTTTCGGGTCATTCTAAAAGTTACTGAACCCTCTCAGAAATTTCCTGGTGAATAAATAAAGTCCTGTGGCTTTAGACCAACAATTCATGAAAAACAAAGATTTGGCAAAAGGTAGATTTTCATCAGAAATGATCAAGGTGGTTCAAAATTGAATTCAAATCCATTGAAGATCTTTAGAGTTTAATAAGACGTTGGATAAATGGAGATTCTTTTTGTTAGTTTTTCTCAATAGGCAGAAATTGGCTATTCTAGAAGCTGAAATAATTTTGGTAAGAAGTGACTTTCTTTTCTACAAAACATGAGTCAACTGAAATTACAGTTCAATTTGTAAGGCATGAGATCCCTTTAAAACACATGATGTTTTACATGCAGTATACACCAAATATGTGGCTAACTTCATTTATCATATTCTGCCTAACTGCTATTTGCTAGAATACAGCAACCATTAAGTTGAAACATTTTAACTAAAACTGTGAAAACTTGAAAATGTCTGCCAGGTATATACACTGTCTTTAAAAGAAATACTCAGACAACAGAGGAAGGAGCTTGATTTCTATTTACACTTAAAGAGCAAATAGAAAGATAACTTTGTCAGTGTCACTTTGAAAGGAACATGTTCAAGTGTGATAACTTTGAAAGTTTAAGTCAAGAAATTTGGACATCAGTTTATAATTTTTTTATTTTTTTATATTCATTTATTGGTGCATTGTAATTATACATGTTGATACACATCAGTGTAGCAGCATCATACATGCACACATTGCTCATTTAGCCCTCCCTCAAATCCCACCCCATTCCCTCCCCCTTCCCTCCCTTTCGTGCTCCGCATAGTGATTGAGTCTTATAAGTTTGTGTATGTACATCATGTGCTATAGTGTGTTTCCCTCCACTCCCCTTCCAACTCCCTCAGTTAGGTCACCTTCTTTGTTCATCTAAAGTTTTCTTCTTCTTTGTCAGGAGTCCCTTCTAAGTTCCATTCTATCTAGCTTCCACATATTAGGGGGGACATCCGACTTTTCACTCTTAGTGACTTACTAATTTCACTCAGCATAATGTTCTCCAGTTCTCTCCATTTCCCTGCAAATGATGTAATTTTGTTCTTCTTTGTGGCCACGTAAAATTCCACTGTGTACATATCCCATAGTTTTGTGATCCATTCATCTGTCGATGGACACCTTGGCTGGTTCCAAAGTTTGGCAATTGTGAATTGTGCAGTTATAAACATAGATACACATGCATTAGTCTGGTAGTTTGGTTTCAGATCTTTTGGGTAGATGCCTAGAAGTGGTATTGCTGGGTCATACGGTAGGTTCATTCCCATTCTTCTGAGGGTCCTCCACACTGTTTTCCACAGTGGTTGCACTAATTTGCAATCCCACCAACAGTGTAGTAGAGTTCCTACTTCTCCACATCCTCGCCAGCATTTGTTGTTTGTGTTTTTAATGATTGCCATTCTAATTGGCATTAGGTGAAATCTCAGGGTAGTTTTGTTTTGTTTTGTTTTGTTTGGTTTGGTTTGGTTTGGTTTTTGCGGTACCGGGGATTGAACCCAGGGGCGTTCTACCTCTGTGCTACACCCCCGGCCCTATTTTTTATACTTTATTTTGAAACCGGGTCTCACGAAGTTGCGGAGGGCCTCACTAAGTAGAGAGAGAGAGAGAGAGAGCTGAGGCTGGCTGCGAACCCGGATCCTCCGGTCTCTGCCTCCCAAAGTACTGGGATTACAAGCGTGCGCCACCACGCCCGGCCTCAGGGTAGTTTTGATTTGCATCTCTCTGATTGCTAATGAAGTTGAACATTTTTTCATACATTTTTGACAAATTTGACATAATTTTTGACAAATATAATTTTTGACATATAATTTTTGACAAATAAAAATCACTAAGCTGTTTATTGGATCACTAGAGGTCTGTTTATTGACTACAAGAACTGACAAATTTCCTACTACCAAATAATTATCTTCAAAAATATGGCGGAAGGGATTTGGATGGTGAGAATAAATGATACAATGTAACTAACCTTTGACCTTGGATTCAGATCCCCAGTTAGGAGGTACTCGATCTACCTCTGCCTTCTAACACATTCATTCCCACTTGTCCTCTCATTCTTCTGGTGAAGTGTGCTGAATATATGTCATCTTTTTCTAATAAGAAACTGTACAGAAGGTTGAGGGGACTGCTGAATAATAGTCCTAAAGCCCAGTGAAGCAAATAAGATTAGCCTTTACCCTGAAGGCTAGTCCTAAAGATAGCTATTGTATTAGTTTGCTAGGGCTGCTGTAACAAAATACCACAGATTAATTGATTAACACAATAGAAAGTTATTTCATCACAGTTCTAGAGGTTAGAAGACTAAGATCAGCCTGCCAGTGGGTCTGGTTTCTTCTGAGCCCTTTCTCTTTGGCTTTCAGATGTTTGCTTCTTCCTGTGTCCTCACACAGTCCCTCCTCTGTATGTGACCGTGTTTCTGATGTCTGTGTGTCCAAATTTCCTCTTCTTATAAGGACACCAATCAGATTGTATTAGGGCCCACCCTAGAGACATCATTTAGACTTGGCTGCCTCTTTAAAAACTATCTCCAAACACAGTCACATTTTTAGGTGCTAGGAGTTAGATTTCAACATATGAATGTTTTGGGGAAAGAAAAGACACAGTTCAATCCATAATAGACATATTAACAGATAAGCAAAAAGACTACAACAAAATATTAGTGACACAATAATAGAAGGCAAAATAGAGATGGAAAAAAGATAAATCCTACCAGAGGTATCAGAAAAGGAGGAGAATTTTAATTTGATTCATGAAGGTTGTCCAAGCAAGAGATGGGCATTGGGTGGGGGTATGTGGAATTGGGGTGAAGTGAAAATTATTCCCAACACAGTAGGACTCACAGTACAAAGATGAAATGTAAAACAAGATTTTATACAAGAAGATTTGTGTAAGGGAGCAAGAAAAAGGTGTGATGGGAGGGAAGGAAGTGTCAGATTATGGCCAGATGATACATGAGTCAGATGATACTGACTCAAGGTCATGAAGGCGTGTTCAGGAATTACAAAGAGCTGAGTCCAAACCCTGGTCATCTACTTCCAAGTATTGCCTTGTTCAGGTTACTTTGTCCTTATTTTGTCCTTCCATATTTTTATCTAGAACATAGTATTTCTATAGAATAATATACATATATTAATTAATAATCCCCGAGACTGTTTGAATATGAATCATGTTTAAACCAGTATTTAGCACATGCTAGTTATTGAAAATGCATTAACTACTGGGCATGGTAGCTCACATGTGGTACTTGGAAGAATGAGATAAGAGGATCGCAGGTTCAAAGCCCTTTGCAACTTAGTGAGATCCCCGTTGCAAAATAAAAAATAAAATAGAGTTGGGGGTGGAGCTCGGAGGTAGAAGACCCCTGGGTTCAATCCCCTATATCACAAAAAAAAGAAAAAAAAAAGAAAGCATATTAACTGTCATTATTCTTCCATCATTTAAAGGTTCTCGACTTTATTCTACAGGATATTTGGAATCAATGAAGGTTTTAAAATAGAGAAGTAGTAAGCTCAGATTTAAAAATAATTCTGGTAATAGTGTGGATCATGAATCACTGAGTTAAGAGGCTAGAGGAGAGTATCAGAAACGTCCATATAAATTATCCAAGAACATAAACAGGAGAAGCTCAAGTGGGGAGAAGGAGATAGTCTGAGTGTATGAGCTGAACCCAACAGAAGTTGGTTGGGGATTTAAAAGCAAGAGAAGGTTAGAATTCCAGTTTAGAGGACTCAGTTGTCCATCACTCATGGGGACAGTAAAACATGAGAACCAGGTTTAGAGAGAAAGTTTATAAATTCAATTTGGGAATATTGGTCTACCATACCACTCAGGGCCTCTATGGCTTCTCACCAAGCTTCCATTCCATGATTTCCCACCATAATCATTCTGATGGGAATTCCCTCAGCTCCTTCACCATTCCTTTCATCCATCACTTCACAGTAGAAAATACCAACCATACTTTAAAACATATCCTCACTGCAGAAAGTGACTACAAAAAAAAAGAACCCTACAACTGAGTAACTAGCCTTGCTTCAAAGTTATGACCACAATTTCAAGTGGGCCAGTAGTACCACCAAGAATTCTTATTTTATTTCTCTAGTCAATTCACCTGCTACAGTTATTTCAACCATTTTTTTTTCTCCATCTTCCCAGTCTTCACTCTCAGCTGATAACTTAGAAATTAGAAACAACCAGAAGCCTGTGTCCTCATCTTTCCACCACAGAAACCATTTCACCTCTATCTCTTACCATTGATTCCATCTTCCCTCCAATGGATAGCATGTCTCTTATCCTATTTCAAACCCTTTGCTTATGTGCTAGATTCCCAGCCCCTCTTAAACATGCAAAACCTTTGCATTTAGTCTGTACATTCAATCTTGCTTTTTCCTTTATAATTCCTTCTTTCTATGGGATGATTCTGTCAGCATACAAGCATGATGCAATATCTCTCATCTTAAAAAACAACCTCTCCCTTGATATCATACTTTCCTTCCGGCTTCCATCCATTGCTCTTGTCCACATTGAACAAAACTCCATGGAAGCAATGCTGACATTGTCTTCTCTTTTCATGACATTCTCCCACTTTACTGAATGCTCCTTTCCACTCTACTCTCCTTTGTTGATGGCTTTCCCTTGGACCTTGGGCCTCCTCCCTTCAATTCTATGTCCTTTCCTTATGTTATTCCATCCAACCCCAGCACTTTAGGTGATATCTTTCTTCAGACAAAGCTCTACCTCTAGCCTCTTCTTTGAGTTTCAGACTTCTATACCCAATTGTCCATCCAACATTTTAGATTTACAAGGTCCAAAAAAGAGTTCTTGATATTATTCTACCCCATATCCATCTTCTCTACAGTGTCTTCATCTTAGTAAGAGATAACAACATTCACCCAGATGTTCGTATCATCTTGTAATCATCCTCGACTCTTTCCTTTCTCAAACACCTCATGTCCAAATCCATCAGTGAGTTCTATTTAATCTACCCTCAGAGTGCATCTTGAATTAAATTACTAGGCATGAAGCCAATAATAGAATTATTACTAGCCAGGTGGAAGATACTTGAGTTGACTCAACCATGGGAAGTTGCAAGGAGGCACCTACATGTTGAGGTAAGAAATTAAAAGAATGATGATGATGTACTAGATGTATTTTTTGCCTGTGGGTATTTTCATGATTGGATATGGAAAGAAATCACAAATTGCATTGATGATTGTGAAGTTATCATTTACTGGTGAAACCATGAATACATTAGCTGATTGCCTTTTTCATATAGAGTCATTTATCTAGTTTATGTTTTATTATGTTTTAATTTGAAAGCATTTCTTTGTGTGTGAATATAACCTGCAAACAGCGAGGTAGTAGAAAACGCACAGAGGTGCCTTGGATTTTGAAAAAGGAAATAATATATGAATGTTCTGAATCTGAGGGGCAAAGAGCATTTGAACAAATAATTTCAAAGGGAGCATGATATCTGTCCTAGGCATCCAGGCAGAGAATAAGAACCCAGAGTACAAATTAACAGCCAGCAACATTACACCCCAGACAACCCACATACCTACTTAAACACGGTCTCCAGGTTTCACACTAGTGGCATGCTTGAGGAAGAGAGAAGAGGCCATTCCCAGTTCATAGATCAGAGTGGGAAATTCGCTTAAGTAAAAGCTACCATCAATTTTTGATGAAGGAAAAAATTAGTTCCACATAAGCACCTGGCATCTCTATAATCTCCCATATTTGATAAATCTATGATACTAGAAGAAATAATCTCACTGATCTCTGATCACATATCTTCTTTCTCTCTCCCTTTCCTTCTCTCCTTCTCCTTCTCTTCCTTCTCCTCTTCCTTCCCGCCCTCATATCCTTTTTCCATTTATTTCTCTATTTAACTGTCTAATAATAGTTTAAATTTCAAAAATGAACTTTGAATCCACCAATAAAAAAACTAGTAATCTTTAAAATTTATTTTTGGTACTGGGGATTGAACCCAGGGGTCTTCTACTTCTGTTCTACAGCCCCAGCCCTTTTTATTTTTATTTTAAAACAGGGTTTCACTAAGTTGCTGAGGGTCTTATTACATTGCTGAGACTGGCCTCAAACCTGTAGTCCTCCTGAATCATTCTCCCAAATACTGGAACTATAGGTGTGCACCACCATGCCCAGTCAGTCAGGGCAATAATCTTACAAATGCTGTCCAAAGCATAGCTATCCGAATTAATTCTAAAAGCTTTCTCTTTAAGAATGTCCTCAGCAGGCTTAGTTGTCTGCTGATTTTTACACCTGCTTGTTAAAGGTCTTAGGGCCAGGAAGGGAAGAGGGGAATGGTGGGATTTTTTAATCTAATAAATTGACTTTAGAAGAATTTATTTCAACCTGCCAAGCTTCTAAGAAAAATGGGGTAGCATTTTAGAGTAGGCAACACATTATGTTATTTCCTCTGGTGTTGCTTGTGATAATCACATTACTCCCCAGCAACTCTCCAGGTATTCATGTAGCTGCAAGGTGTAATTTCACAGCAGTTTAGATGCCCCAATGCAATGTTAGGAACATGAATTAATATCCATTTACTATGAAGAGTTAATGAGAAACAATATATGTGGAGGCTTGGTGTGGTTCTGTGTTCTTTTTACTCCAGGGGAAAAAAAAAAAAAGAAAACAAGTGCCAGATTCCCTAGTTATTCACAGTGAAAATTTATTGAACTGTCATTTCGCAAGCAAATAATCTGAGGTTACCAAAGGCTGAGGACACGGTGACAGATGATGAAATATTGGTGACTTGGTAAAATCCCTCAATCCATCAAATCAGTCAAATGATTGAGCAGAAGCAAGGGAGAATAAATGAGATGCTTCCAGGATGTATTTGATCACATTGTAAATATCCCTTGGATGCTTCTGGCCTTGAATTCAGTAACCAGGGGCTCCTCCCTCTACCTTCCCACTCTACTGACTGACATCACACTTGTGACTCGGTGTGGCCAGTGGAATATGACGTGACAACAGGCCTTTCCTCCTCCTACTGCCATGAGCCCAGCAGTCCCAGATGGGGGCTGCCTGATTTGTCCGGGTCACTGAATAAATAAGGGTGGGAACAGCGGTCTTTCACAGAGGCTACCCCACAGTGGTATGTAATGCCGGCCAGCAGTAAACATTGTTTAAGGGACAGATGTTTTGGAGGCATTCATTACTGAAATATAAGTTAGCATAAGATAATACAGACTATTTCAAGGAGGTAAAAATTTTTCTCCACTTGAAAAAAAAGAGGATTTAGGTGGCAATCATGTTATTCTATCTACAACACGAAAGGCCATTGCTATAGTTTGGATCCAATATGTCCCTCAAAATCCTACATGCTAAAGGCTTGGTTTCCAGTCCACTGCACTAATGGGAGGCGGTGGAAACTCTAAGGGGTGGGGCCTGGTGGGAAGAAGTTAGGTGTGTGGGGGCGTGCCCTTGAAGGGTATACTGGCACCCAGGCAACTTCCTCTCCCTCTCTCCCTCTCTCTCTCTGCTTCCTGCTTGCCACGGAGTGAGAGGCCTTCGCTGCCACACGCTCCCTATCATGATGTACTGTGCTGCCACAGGCCCAAAGCAATGGGGCTAAGCGACCATGGATGGAAACCTCTGAAACCATGACCCGGAATCTTCCCTTCCTCCTTTATGCTGTTTATTTCAGGTGTTTTGCTACAGTGATGGGAAGCTAACACAGACATGAATTTTTATAAAGTTCAGCTGTCAGGGAAAACCTTCTCAATATGTACAGGATTATGAATTTACTTTTGGCAATTTGCAATTTTTGAGTCTTTATTTCGACCAAAATATAAAGGGACTACGACTAATTGAGAGTTGTGATATTATCTGTGGTAAGATGTTGGATGTTATTAAGAATACAAAATCAGATTTTTATGTTAACAATTGAATTCACAAAGAGATTTCATTTATTTGCACGAACAAAGAGCTGAACACTGGGGCAATTTAATTCACCTTTTAGCCAAGGATGGTGATTAAAACCTAAAGGAACACAAAATAAAATCGTTAGGATTCTCAAAATGGAAAAAAATCTTTTTGTTGTTATTCCGGATGCCTAGTGTTGAGTATGCCTTTTATGATACATTTATACTATAAAATGTTCCATCTTAAAGAAGTTCTGTAAGCTTTATCTAATAATGGAGTCTTACATTATTTTTAATTAATTGGAAAGGTTATAAAAAATAGCTATTCTGTTGTACTCCCACATAGATATATTTTCAGACAAGTTACCGAGACTTACCCAATGCTATTTGCCTTACTCAATTTTGCAGCCTGGATGCAAAATATTCTGAGCGGTTTCTGGGGAAATAATCCCAAACAGATGAGTAGTAGTCTAATATTTGGTGCAATGTCAGGATATATAAGTCCCGGTGGCTAGACACTTCTGTCAAGTGAAGGGAAATCTACTGCTGTGATGGAGACGCGCGTGGTGGGAAGTTCCTGCCGCAGCAATCCCAGCCTGGGCTTACCCCTCTGCCGTCTCCCAGCTTTCTCATTCATTTTTTATTGAGCTCAAGCTGCTTTTTAAGGAAATCAAACAAATAGGGATCATATCTCTGGCAAGGAGATAAACTATAGAATGGTGGGCTTGCTTTCATAGAAAGAAACACAAATATGAAGGTTTTTTCCCCACCTCCTTCCACCAAATCCAAACCTATGGAATTCCTGCAGCCGTACACTCAGCCGGCGCTCTGTGTCGCTAGAATAGGGAACGGTGGCTCCAGTGTCTGTGAAGCTGTGGCTGTCTGAAAGTACATCTTCATCCCTAACTATAGTCTCCATCTCTCTTGGTCACACTCTCTGGCCCTAGTTCGGTCCTTAGGGTCACATTGAATAAGTTTGCTCTCTCTTAAGCAGGAAAGGATCAACAGTCTTGGTTTCATTTTTCTCAGGGCAGGGACTCCCTGCCCCATAACAAGCCCCACACCCTTTTCTAAACAAGTGAGTTCATACCCCTCTATTGCCCCACATTGACACAGCTTATAATCCACTTGCCATTTTGACATGCTTTCTAGAATGTGCAAGGTTCGGAACTATTTCCCTTAACAGAGTTATCTAATGCTAAGCACAAACACCTGAAAAGTGTGAAGAAAACAGGAACATCAGCCTTTCTCCGGTATTCCATCAATGGGTATGTGAGCAACCGCACCACACTACTGACTCATTAGTACTATTTACCCAGGACACCCTCTAAATCCAGTTTACACACATGGCTCCTTATCCGCCTCCATCTAGATAGTGCCATGGGAATATGTGGAACCTGAGTTTCAAGTCTCTTTTTAAAAAATACTTTTATTGGTGCGTTGTAATCTCACATAGTTCTATAGTTCAGGGTGATAGGGACATTCATGAACACAGCTCCCTCCCCACTCCCCCATATATGATATTGAGATTGGCATTGGTGATTTCACAGATGTACATCACTTCACTGACAATGTTTCCTTCCTGGTTGAAGAAGTCAACAGTAGGAAGTGAGCCAGATGTGGTGGCGCACACTTGTAATCCCAGTACTTGGGAGGCTGAGACAGGAGGAATGCAGGTTCGCGGCCAGCCTCAGCTACTTAGTGAGGCCCTCCGCAACTTAGTGAGACCCTGTTTCAAAGTAAAGAATAAAAAATAGGGCTGGGGGTGTAGCTCAGAGGTAGAATGCTCCTGGGTTCAATCCCCAGTACTGAAAAAAAAGGTAAGGAGTGATAATTCCTGCCACTAAAGGTCATTTGAAGATAAACTTTAGATATCGCATCTTTTCACAGGATCCACCTATCCCTATGGGATCGTGGAGGGTAAAAGCTTTGAGAACCCTTGCTACAAAAAGTCATTGTTCAAATCCCTTGTATAGAATACAAACAAAAGCTCTGTGGACTTTGGCCTGCTCACCCCTCTTCCGTGAAGCAAGTCATATAAGGAGCTGCTATGTCACCTTCTCAAGTCCCTGGGAAGACTAGGAGCTCCTGGCAGCAGCGTCACAACCAGCCCCTGCACAGCAGAGAGAAAGATGAGAAGGTTTTCTAAAAATATGCCTCTGCAACTTATTTCTCACAGAACTCTGTAGATACTGACTGATATTGTAAACATGACAGTCCCCTCAATGTGAGCTGAATTAATTGATTTATTAGGAACAAAATAGCTATGTGGGCTGGACTAAATTGGCTTATTAAGGATTCAATTGCACTAATTGCTGGCATAGTGGGCAAAGGAACAAAGGGAGGGGAGAAGGGAGGGAAGCCGGTGTCTGTCATAGGGGTCCTCTCCTGTAAGCCCTGTGCTTGCGTGCATGGTGCAGGGACTGGTGCGAACCTGTAGACTCCTGCCAGGAAGCAGGAACCCAGGATTCCAGGTTAGCCTGCATCAAGTTCCTCAGGAACATCTTACTGGGTTAGAACTAAGGTCGCTTGTCCCATCCTGCCTGCACAGAAAGTTCTCTGAGATGATAAGAAGCCTGGCTTGGCTGAGGGGAAACACAGGAGGTGTGGACCTGTTGGGGGGAAAGGGAGAGGACTCTTTTCTCTTTTCCTGCCCATCTCCTCTCCTCCTCTCCTCTCCTCTCCTCTCCTC
>PVJS01032934.1:0-22471 GCA_004027185.1 Glis glis | reverse complement strand
AAAAAAAAAAAAAAAAAAAAAAAAAAGAATAAAAAATAGGGCTGAGGGTGTAGCTTGGAGGTAGAATGCCCCTGGATTCAATCCCCAGTACTGCAAAAAAAAAAAAATTAAAGTTTTAATTGAACTAGCTCACCAAGTGCTTTCATAAGTAACTACTGAATTCTCCTTCCTTTAATGATTTCCAATGATGGATTTAAAATTGATATCCCTTTAGACAAGATGCTGCAGAGTCTGAGATCCTCTCTGGGTCAGAGAATCTGTTCTGCATCTTTTTCCCTCCAAAGCAGACTCCACTGTTCCCAGAGTTTGCTTGCTTGTTTTCTTTCTTTCTTTTTTTTTTTTTTTTGTGGTACTAGGAATTGAACCCAGGGGCCTTCTACCTCTGAGCTACACCCCCAGACCTATTTTTATTTTTTTATTTGAAAACAGGGTCTCACTAAATTGCTGAGAGCCTCAAAGTTCCTAAGACTGGCTTCGAACCTGTGATCCTCCTGTCTCAGCCTCTCAAGTACTGGGATTACAAGCATGCATCACCATGCCTGGCTCAGAGTCAGCTTTCTAAAACAAAGATATGAGCACATACTTCTTCAAAACTTTGGGTGCTATTCAACACCAACTGCAGGATCAAGTCCAAGCTCTTTAATCTGGCTCCCAACACCCTTTAGATCCTATTGAGATTCCATCTCTCCAACTTTATCTCCTGGTAACTTGTTAACCTTTTTTTTTCTTCCTCCATGCTACATCAGGCATCAGACTACTGGCCATCTCTTAAACACGTATTAACTTTTTTCACATTTTTATTGACATATAACATTCATATAGTTAGAGCACAAAACTTAAGTGTATAACTCAATGGACATTCACATATGTATATACACCACCACCACAACCACCACTCAGATAAAGATCTAGTAAATTTCCAGCGCTCTCTCCCACATCCTTTCCCAGTCCAAATCTATACCCCTCTACAGAGATAACCACCATTCTGACTTCTGTCAACAGAGATTAGTTTTTCCTATTCTTGAACTTCAAAAAATGGAAACACATTGTATGTAATCTTTAAAGCACAGTACATTTTTATGTTTCCTCTGCCTGAGAATAGGAATGTTAAGTATCTGTTATTTGCAGTGCCCTCCCATTCTACATGCATGGCAAACATTACTAATTTGTGATTTTTTTTTTCTTGTGCCTAGATTGGACTTTAAGCTCTTTTTCTGAAACTGTGCACCAGCAGCCACTTCTAGTTGTTCAGAGCTGGCACTAGTGAAACCTTGAAACTTCCCTGAATGAAAATGATCTCTTGTACATGAGAGCCTTCATCTCTACCACCCATAATACAATAAGTCATTTAAGCCTTACTGATTCCATCACTGTAATATCGGCTCTTTTCTCCATTCCTATTGCTTTTGTTTATTTCAAGCTTTCATAATCTTTTTTTTTCTTGCGGTACTGGGGATTGAACCCAGGGGCATTCTACCTCTGAGCTACACCTCCAGCCCCATTTTTTATTCTTTATTTTGAAACATGGTCTCACTAGGTTGATGAGAGTCTCACTACTTGCTGAAGCTGTCCTGGGACCTGCAATCCTCCTGTCTCAGCCTCCCAAGTACTGGGATTACAAGCGTGCGCCACCATGCCCAGTATCAATTGTCTTCTTTTGTTGTTGCTGTTGCCTGTGCCTTTGGTGTAATATCCAACAAAATATTGCCAAACCCAATGTTGTAAAGCTCCTTCCCTATGTTTCTTCTAAGAGTTTTATAGATTTATGTCTTTCATTTAGGTCATGGATCCATTCTGAGTTAATTTTTGTATGTGGTCTAAGATCAGGGTCCAACTTCATTCTTTTGCATGTAGGTATCCAGTTTTCCCAGCACCATTTATTTTTTATTTATTTATTTATTTTTTGCGGTACCAGGGATTGAACGCAGGGGAGTTCTACCTCCGCGCTACGCCCCCGGCCCTATTTTTTTTATACTTTATTTTGAAACCGGGTCTCACGAAGCTGCGGAGGGCCTCACTAAGTAGAGAGAGAGAGAGAGAGAGACAGGGAGAGGGAGAGAGAGAGACAGCGAGAGAGCTGAGGCTGGCCGCGAACCCGGATCCTCCGGTCTCCGACTCCCAAAGTACTGGGATTACAAGTGTGTGCCACCACGCCCGGCGAGCACCATTTATTTTAAAAAATGTCTCTTGCTGGACCTGGTGGTGCACACCTGTAATCCTAGTACTTAGAGGTTCACTAAGTTGCTCAGGCTGGTCTCAAACTTTCAATCCTCCTTCCTCAGCCTCCCAGAGTAACTGGGACTATAGGTGTACACCACCATGCCTGACTCAAGGCTTTATTTCTGGGCAGAGGGCATGACATTTTATAGGACACAGAGATGAATCAGAGTAGCTTGTTCTAACATATTTGAATTGGTCATAGGGAGATTGGTAGAATGGAGTGCGATCTCATTTTTATTTTAGAGACTCTGTTTCAAAATAAAAGAATAAAATAGGGCTGGGGGTGTAGCTTGGAGATAGAATGTCCCTGGGTTCCACCCCTAGTACAACAAAATAAGTAAGTAAATAAGTAAATAAATAAATAATAGGGCTAGGGGTGCAGTTCAGATATAGAATGCCCCTGGGTTCAATCCCTAGTAAACATACACACACACACATACACACACACACACACACACACACACACACACACACACACACACTAAATAAAAATAAAGGGAGTTCATGTCAGAATTCTACACTTTTAGAGCCCTTTCCTGCCCTAGTTCATCTAATTCACTCTCATTTTTATATATGAAGAAAAAGAAGATTGGTATTATTCTTAAGGCCAGAATTACCAACAAATAGAAATTATAAAAGGAAGATTTCAGCTCAATAAAGGAAGAACTTCCATTATCTAGAAGAGGTAGATTTGGGAAGGAATGAGCTCTCTATAACTACAAATGTTCAAACAGAAGTTGAATAACCACCTGTAATTTTTGCTGTGGAAAATGGGTCTGATTATCTCTCATGCTTAGAAATGTTCCAAAACTGCCCATTAACTTCATGATAAAGGCTTGCTTTGGCCGGGCATGGTGGCTGTAATCCCAGTACTTCGGGAGGCGGAGACCGGAGGATCCGGGTTCGCGGCCAGCCTCAGCTCGCGCACGCGTGCGCGCGCTCTCTCTCCCTGTCTCTCTCTCTCTCTCTCTCTCTCTCTCCCTCTCTACTTAGTGAGGCCCTCCGCAACTTCGTGAGACCAGTTTCAAAAATAAAGCATAAAAAATAGGGCCGGGGGTGTAGCGCGGAGGTAGAACGCCCCTGCGTTCAATCCCCGGTACCACAAAAAAAAAAAAAAAAGGCTTGCTTTGTGTGTGTGTGTGTGCTACTGGGGATTGAACCCAGAGGCATTCTACCACTAAGCTATATCCCCAGCCCTATTTTAATTTTATTTTTTATTTCAAAACAGGTCTTGCTAAGTTATCATGTGCTGGCCTCAAACCTGCAATGCTCCTGTGTTAGCCTCCCAAGGACCCTCCCTCCCTCCCTCTATCCTTTCCTTCTTTTTATTTATTTATTTATTTATTTATTTATTTATTTATTTATTTATATTTTTGCGGTACCAGGGATTGAACTCAGGGGCGTTCTACTTTATTTTGAAACTGGGTCTCACGAAGTTGTGGAGGGCCTCACCAAGTAGAGAGAGAGAGAGAGACAGGGAGAGGGAGAGAGAGAGAGAGAGAGAGAGAGAGAGAGAGATGAGGCTGGTCGCAAACCAGGATCCTCCAGTCTCCGCCTCCCAAAGTACTGGGATTACAAGCATGCGCCACCACGCCCGGCCTTTCCTTCCTTTTAAAGCATATGTTAGCTGGGCGTGGTGGCACATGCCTGTAATCCCAGTACATGGGAGCCTGAGATAGGAGGATTGCAGGTTTGAAGATAGCCTCAGCAACATAGTGAGACACTCAGCAACAAAGAGAGACCCTGTTTCAAAATAAAAAATAAAAATAGAGCCAAGCGTGGTGGCACATGCTTGTAATCCCTGTACTTGGGAGGCTGAGACAGAAGGATCGCAGGTTCCTTTGTGTTCAGCCTCAGCTACTTAGTGAGGCCCTCCACAACTTAGTGAGACTGTGTTTCAAAATAAAAAAAACATAAAAATAGGGCTGGGGGTGTAGCTCAGAGGTAGATGCCCCTGAGTTCAATCCTCAGTACCATACACACACATGCACACAAAATAGGGCTGGGGGTGTAGCTCAGAGGTAAAACACTCCTGGGTTCAATTCCCAGTACTCTTTTCCCCCACAAAGAACATATGTTGTCCTTATAATGTAGTCTTAGACTACCTTTACAGCATCATCTCCTGTCATGTATATAAATTCCTGATATATCAAACTGTATGAAGTCTAATGTCCTAAGATCTTATTTACTTAAAAAATGGCACCTTAAAAAAAGCAAACTTTCGTGCCAGGTGTGGTGGCACATGCTTGTAATCCCAGTACTTGGGAGGCTGAGACCAGAGGATCTGGGTTCGTGGCCAGCCTCAGCTACTTAGTGAGGCCCTCCGCAACTTAGTGAGACCCTGTTTCAAAAAAAAGAATAAAAAATAGGGCTGGGGGTGGAGCTCAGAGGTAGAATGCCCCTGAGTTCTATCCCCAGTACTGCAAAAAGAAAAAAAAAAAAAGCAAACTTTCTAATGCTTCAAGGAAGTAAGCTAAAGGGTGTGGCTGTAGTTTAAAATTCCAAACATAGAATCTTCAGGGCAGATTAAGTTGAATCAATGGATAGCAAGTACACACATGTGCTAGTGTGAGTCTAAGGGCACAAGAAATTCAAACTGGGGCAGATAAGAAACTCAATTTTAAGAGGGAATTTTTGTCAAATGTTTATGATGATGTAGGCACTTTCACATATTTTATCTTTTTAAGAGTGCAAAAAAACAAAGAGAAATAGATCCTTTACACTGCCTTTGAGGTGAGCATACATACCTTAGGAGCTTTGGTATTATCTTGGTCTTTGTAAGAATCACAAAATTTAGAATGTCTAAAAGCAATTTCTGGGTACTTTTATGTATCAGCATTATGCTGGGTGCTGGGAATACAACAGTGAAGACATGGATAGGACCACATCATAGGGGCGATGCACTCTTTTAGACTGGAGATCACCATTAGCCAGGGTCTATAATCTCTCCTAGAAGAAACCAAGTATATGGGAAAAGATGAATTCAGAGAAAAACTTCAGCAGATCTTATCACATGTCTCCCTTGCTTACAAATGTTGTTATACCCAGTAGCTACAGTACAAAGCTTTTCTTTTTTTTTTTTAAATGACAAACACGGCCCTGTATGATCAATCAGTAGATCTACTTGGTTTGAGCTGACTTACCTCTTAGGTACCCTTTTTGTTTTTGATTTAATTACTTACAAAATTGTCTTTTCATTCACTATTACTAGCTTTTTTTATTTTTGTGGTACTGGGGATTGAACCCAGGGGTATTCTACCTCCAAGCTACAACTCCAGCCCTATTTTTTATTCTTTATTTTTGAAACAGGGTCTCACTAAGTTGCAGAGGGCCTCACTAAGTAGCTGAGGCTGGCTGCGAACTTGCAATCCTCCTGTCTCAGCCTCCAAGTTCTGGGATTACAAGTGTGTGCCACCATGCCCAGCCCTAGTTTTTTTTTTTTAACTAGATTTTTGCTATGGTCTGGATTTGGTTTGTTCCCCAAGTGTTCTTGTATTAGGAGCTTGGCATCTAGTGATGTGGGAGCTGATGGAACTTTAAGAGGGGGACCTAATAGAAGGTTCTTAGGTCACTGGGAGCCCTGTGTTCAAAGTTAGATCAGACAGGGGGGAGCATTAGTTTGACCTCTGGTGAGGGTGGCAGATAATGTCACATCATGACAGGAAAGTGTGTAGGAACAAGGGGTCACATCTTGAACCTGGAAGCAGAAAGTTGTAGTGAGCCAGACTCAGACTTTTATAATGACCTCTTAGGAGATTATTAATGCCCCTGGGTTCAATCCCCAGTACTGCCAAAAAAAAAAAAAAGATTTTGCTGCAAATAATTTTCACCTGTTAGGATAACACTGAGTTCCCAGAACTTCTAGACTGGAAGGCTAAATTTGAAAATTTAACTACAATCATAAGATGTTACTTCAAAGTACGAGATATAAGTTCACAGAGCAGTTTTACAGAGCAATTAGACAGTTATAATTTTCTTAGGAACCTGTTTGTAGTTCAATGGAAAGAAAGCAGAGTTGGTATTCTAGTCCTGCCTGTGACTTATGATCCTGGGCACCAATTAAGCCTTATCTACCCTTAATTTCTTCATTCTTCATGTCAGAGTAATGCTTGTACTACATAGTTGTGATTATTTATGTATTTATTTATTATTTATTTATTTTTTTGGGTGGTGTTAGAGATTGAACCCAGGGGCATTCTACCTCCGAGCTATACCCCCAGCCCTATTTTATTTTTTTATTTGGAAACAGGGTTCCACTAGGCTGATGAGAGTCTCACTACTTGCTGAGGCTGTCCTTGAACCTGCGATCCTCCTGTCTCAGCCTCCCAAGTACTAGGATTACAGGAGTGGGCCACCACGCCCAACTCCATAGTTGTGATTGATAAACAAGATTATAGTCAGCTGTGATGGCACACGTTTGTAATCCTAGTAATTGGGAGGCTGAGTCAGGAGGATTGCAGGTTTGCAGCCAGCCTCAGTAACTTAGCAAGCCCCTCTGCAACTTAGTGAGACCTTGCTTCAAAATAAAAAATAAAATAGGGCTGGGGGTGTAGCTTAGAGGTAGACTACCCCTGGGTTTGATCCCCAGTACCACACACACACAATTATAGTTGAAAATTTCAACCCAACAAGTATGAAGGTATTGCAAATAATGCAAATATAAATATTTGTGCTCATCATCAGGGTCAGACTATTGGTGTCAGATTTGTAAAATAATGTTTTGGATTCAGAGATTGGAGGGATCACATTCAGTGGCATGTGCATGGTGGTGTTGGTGATCAGGCAATTTAATAAAGGAGGTGGGAGTTGAGCTGGGTTTTGAATAGGAAAGGTACAAGAAAGGATAAGAGCAGAGAGGCACTGGGACTTTCTGTCTGGCCCCAGCTTTCTTTTTCAGATTCATTATCTTCTGCACACTACAAGGCTAAATGCTGTCCCCTAAATCTGGCACATGAACAGGTTAAGTCTCAAAGGTCTAGCTTCTCTCTTTTCCACTGAATTTATCATACTCTATGGAATTTATCATACTTTGTCCTGTATTTGACTAACCCTTTGTTCATGTGACCTGTTGCTTTTATTGTAAGCTCAATAGAATCACCTTCCTTGCTCAATGGTGAAATTTTTGAGACAGGAATCTTTTTTTTTTTTTTTTTTTTTTTTGCGGTACCGGGTATTGAACCCAGGGGCTTCTACTTCCACGCTACGCCCCCGGCCCTATATTTTTTTATACTTTGAAACCAGGTCTCACGAAGTTGCGGAGGGCCTCACTAAGGAGAGAGAGACAGACAGAGAGAGACAGAGAGGGAAAGAGCTGAGGCTGGCCACGAACCCAGATCCTCCGGTCTCTGCCTCCTAAAGTACTGGGATTACAAGCGTGCGCCACCACGCCCGGCAGGAATCTGTGGTTTTTCGTTGTGTCCCCAGGCACCTAACTCAATGCTGTGCTCATATTAATTGGGAAATGTTTATTCAATTGAACTTGCGCCACGGACACTGATATTACTAACTACAGTGAAGGGCATGTTGGTATCATCTTAATGACAGGTTTTAGGCTTTCACTTTTGTTTCCTACCTCATGTCCTTACATCATCTGTTTGAAGTAAGGATGCGGTTTAAAAATTTACGGATGAGCCGGGCGTGGTGGCGCACGCTTGTAATCCCAGTACTTGGGAGGCGGAGACCCGAGGATCCGGGTTCGAGGCCAGTCTCAGCTACTTAGTGAGGCCCTCCGCAACTTCGTGAGACCCGGTTTCAAAATAAAGGATAAAATATAGGATTGGGGGTGTAGCTCGGAGGTAGAACGCCCCTGGGTTCAATCCCCGGTACCGCAAAAAAAAAAAAAAATTTACGGATGGGAAACTCAGAGGGTATACTTGCCCAAAGTCATCCAGTTGATAAGTACCCAAACTATGCAAGACTCTTTTGACTTGATATCCAGCCAAAAGATAATCTTGGCCTGGCGTGGTGGCGCAGGCTTGTAATCCCAGTACTTGGGAAGCAGAGAGCAGAGGATCGGGGTTCGTGGCCAGCCTCAGCTACTTAGTGAGGCCCTCCGCAATTTAGCGAGATCCTGTTTCAAAATAAAGAATAACAAACAAACAAACAAACAAACAAACAAAAAACAGGGCTGAGGGCGTAGATTGGAGGTAGAATGCCCCTGGGTTCAATTCCCAGTAACCCCCTGCAAATCTTGTCTTGAAAGCCCATCTGATGCTACAAGGTTCAGGGGAAAAATGCACTACCTCTCAGAGCCCTAGTTTCTCATCTGTAAATGGGAGCAACAGTACCTACCTCACAAGATTATTGTTAAGATTAAATGGTGAAATATGTTAAGTCCCTAGCTCAATGCCTAGCAGTTAATGGGCAATGCTTGGTCCCTTCTCACCAAGCTTATTACCTCTTGGGGATTCAGATGAACATAAATAAGAGGTACTCAGTTCTGGGGTGTAGTGGGAAATAGATGAACTACGCAAGAGAATTGTCCCTTGTAACCTCTTACCAGTTCCAGCCTTTGAGTCAGGTGAAATTTTATAGTGCATTGTCTTGTTTTGTGAATACTTAAGACTTAGCATCATCCTTTCACCCCCAGGTCCACCTTCGTCCGAACCTTTTCCTGCCTAGCATGTGTCCAACTCAAGGGTTGCAGTTGTGTGATCTGTCCAGGTCGAGATCAGAGGTTGGTCGAATAATCTCCGAGGCTGGGGTCTCTTAAAAAACAAAACCGTTAAGTCCTCTCTGATGACTTTAAATAAGAGGAACTCAACACGTTAAAAGCCAGTGGAAGAGGGGGCCCACTGATAGTTCATTCTATACCCGCCAGAAACTGAAGGACAGATTACTATGATGTCTTTCCCAAGATTTGTTTGCAGAGTGAATTCCTGAAACGTCTGCCTTTTATAAGGAAAAAGGGTCCAGCTGGGGTGGGCTGGTGACAGCGGCGAATGGCTGGGGGTGGACTCCGGGGGCTTCCTCCGTCTAGCTCCCCGCGGGTGTTCAGAAGCCTGCATCGGCCCCCAAAGGTCCGCGGAGACTCGGCCGTGGTGTGCCAGGCCCGAGGGTTCCTCCGCCGGGGGACAGCTCGGCGAGCGAGGGGAGAGGCGGCGTCGGGCCTCGGCAGGGCGGCGGGCGGCGCAGGCTCCCGAAGCGAGCGACCTCGCCTCCCCGGGCTCGCGGCACAGCGCGGCGCGGCGGGCTGCAGACCCCGAGACCCCGCGACCCCGCGACCCCGTGACCCCGCGACCCCTCGCGCGGCCCCGCCCCTCCCGCCCGCCAGCTAACGAGCGTCTCCGCGTGGGCGTGAGTGCGCGGCCTCCGGCTCGCCCCCTCCCCATTGTTTCCCGCGGCCACCGCCGGCCGAGGCGGCCCTCCCCCCGCCGCGGCTGAACGGGCGCCGGGGGACCCCACTCCGCGGGAGGGGCGCCCCGCACCTCGCTCCGGTCCGTCCCTCCCTCCCTCCTCCCGCCCCTCTCCCGGCGCCCGCTCGGCCTGGCCCCCTCCCCTCAGCGGTCCTCCTCTTTCTCTCCTCTCCCTCCTCCTCCCCCTCCCCATCCCTTCCCCCCCACAATGCAGTTCGCGGCGCGGCGGACATGGCGGTGGAGTCCTGAGCTCGTCGTGTCCCGGCCTCCAGCGGCGGCGACGGCGACGGCGACGGCGGCAGCGGCAGCGGGAGGCGGAGGGAGAGCGGGAGCCCCGGCGATGAGGAGGCGCCGCGCGCGCCTGTAGCTCGCGGGCCTCTCAGGTACGGAGGGCCGCCGCCGCGCGGGTGCGAGGGGGTGTGCTCGGCGGGCCGGGCCCCCGCCGCCGCCTCAGGTGCCGCGCTCGCTCGCCCGCTCGCTCGCAGGTGCCGCCGCAGCCGCCCCCTGGGGCCTGACACTTCTTTCTTCGCGGGAACGGGCTTCGGGCGTCCCCGGGGAGGGCTGAGGTGAGGGAGGTGGGGACGGCGGCCTGGGCGGCCCGAGGAGGGCCGGGGGCTCTCTGGGGCCGAACTCCATGGCGAGGCTGGGGCGCCCGGCCCCGGGCCGAAACCTGTTGTAGACCCGCGGGCGAATTTCCAGTTAACGGGATTGGCTTGAGCATTCTTTGGGCTCCAGAATGATTCCCTGTCATGTGTACATTTTCTTTCACCCTTGCTCCGATCGAGATGTATATAGAACACATGTAAACACACACACATAGAATACAGAATCAATGTTTTCTTTCGGCTCGCCCTTATAGGGAGCGGGCACGGGTGTCCGTGGATCTCGTTTCTCGCCCGCCCGCCTTCTCTCTCCCCCGCCCCCCAGTCGAATGGTGGTAATGCGCGCTTTTGACGTGGGTAACTGTGGGATTCGTATTTGTAAACAGACAGCACTCCTCGAGTGAGTGTGTTGCACGCCTCCGCAAGAGGTTTCAAGATCTCTTTGGTGTCTGGATTGGAGAAGAATGAGGTGTTTAGACCTAAAGGAAAGCACATCAGCGGGATTTCTAGTCGTGCCTGAATGGGATGAATTACTGTTGTTTTAACGTTAATAAAACATTTTTTTAGAAGAATACCGAATCGTAAATCAGATAAAATTTTGAACCTTGCGTAAGATCTTAGTTTTGGTATATCATGTTTCTTCTTTTTGATAAAAAAGTAGTTCCTTAGACATTTGACGTTCTGCTCCCTTTTGTTATCTTCATAAATTAGTGTCCGGAAATGCAGTTTGAATTGTGTATTGTTGGCATGCATTTAGTAATTAACTCCAGTGTATCAGATTACCTTTTATTCCGAAAGATTTTTTACCCCCCAAGTCTTGTAGCAGCGAAATACTTGTAAAACTTGGTGAAACAGAACGTATCCTGTTTCTGTTTTTAAAGTTATAAGAATTAGCTAATAAAATTGGACAATTCCAATTGAATATTTAGAGAAGATGCCATACCAAGGTGTTGAATTATGGGATGGTTTAAAAAGAAATGTTGACTTTATGTGTGTGTGTGTGTGTGTATGTATGCTGAAATTTTCTTTACTCAGAATCCATGGTAGGTCTCCTTAGAATCCACTGCACACTGTATCCTAGTACTGATTAGTCACAACTTGTGAATTAGGAAATATTGATTTCATTTAGAAAGCTGTGCTTAAGATAATTAATGAACTCACTAGTGTCTAGTGTACTGTGATGGTTTTATAAACAAATCATAGAGTGCTTCTTAAAAATCACATGCTTTGGGGAAGATAAGAATTTTAAGTCATTTTATGCTTAAAAATAGTTTTAAACAAAATAAAGTTACTTTAAAAACCTCTTAGATAAAATTTCCTGCTCTCTGCAGTTTTTCATTTGGCTAGTGTGGAAAATAAAAAGAATAAAACTTCCTTGAAATAATTCAGAAGTGGAAGCGAAAGTTATTAACATTTAATGTTTTAAGTTTAGCAACATCTAAATCCAGAAACGAAACTTAACTTCTTCATTGTCTTGCACCACGTTCTTAGTAGTACAGATAAATGAACAAGATATTATCATGCACATAAGTTTAGCTCAATTTTATAAATCTTAAATCACATCTCGAATTACATTTGTTTTAGGTTAATTTAGTTAGAATAATATCTACATTAGTTTTAGACCTTTTAAGATCAAAAGTTATCATTCCAGTTATAAGTATCTCTGATTAACAAACTGTTTAAAGAGAATTTTTATTCTCAGAGCAGACTCATTTTAGTAAGGTAAGTAATTAGAGAACTTTTTTTGACCTCAGATTTAACCTTGGCATGCATAAGTTATCATTAATTATGTTGTGTTCTTTATAGAATGTCAAATCAGTATATGTGGTAGTAAAAGGTGTTTAAATTTATTGACTGGAAAGTTTCTGGTTTCAGAGAAAGAAAATATCCTACACTTGTAAATGCTGATGACAGTAAATTTTTGTTAATCTTTTTTTTAAAAAGGCCATTTTGATATAATAGAACTCAGTGAGATGTGTTACTTTCTAAAATAAATTACAAGTCTTTAATTCATGAAATGTTACAAAATTAAATTGAAGTCAATTGCTGCAGATAGAGTCATGTTCTTTAAAAAAAAAAAAAACAAACCAGACCACGCTTGTAATCCCAGTACTTGGGAGGCTGAGACAGGAGGATCCCAGGTTCCTGGCCAGCCTCAGCAACTCGTGAGGCCCTCCACAACTTAGTGAGACCCTGTTTCAAAATAAAGAATAAAATAGGGCGGGGGGGGGTGTAGCTTGGAGGTAGACTGCCCTTGAGTTCAGTCCCCAGTACCACACACACACACAAACAAACCTCAAGTACTTAGGAGACTGAGACATGAGGATCTCAGGTTAAAAATAAATAAGTAAATAAAAAAGAGGGGGGCTGGGAATGGGAGGTAGAATGCCCCTGAGTTCAATCCCAAGTACCACTGGGGGAAAAACGTTTTAGAAAGACCTATAGCAGGCAAGGGAAAAGGAAAAGGATACTATAGTTCAATTAGGATATGTGGACTTTTAAAAATTAATCTTAGAGAAATTTTGGTTGTTTATATGCTAGTAAATGAATTATTTCTAAAATTCTAGACAATAGCATAATTTGGGAATGTTAAAAACCAGCATAATGTCTCTTAAGTATTTCTTACAATCCCACAAAGAAGAAAAGGTATATAAATGCAAAGATTAACAGTTCAGATTTTTCCCCTTAAGTGAGACATTTAATTTGTGTGGTGTGTTATAGTTTCCCAATTATTTTCATGTCACATATTCTCATTGGATTTCCTTAATTATCTTATAAATTGAAGGGGGAGAGAAAAGGTAACTAATATTTTATTAGAGTATCTTGTTCTAGGCATAGTACTAGGCATGTTTATGCATTTTTTTCACTTGTTCAATGTAAAAACCCTATGAAACCTGTATAGATGAGGAATTTGTGACTCACGGAGATTAAGTAATTTACTGATGATCATAGAGTTAGGAAGATTTCAAAGCAGAACTCTTCCATATGTATGATGATACACACACACATAAACACACACATACATATGTTGCTTCTCAGATATATCAAGTGTCTTCTCAGTTTTGTAGAAGGGGATACTGCCTAAGGTTGCTCATTCATTTATTCATATAAGCCATTCACTTTATCAAACATTTGCATTTGTGCTTTATATTAGGCACCTTTTGAATTTTTATCTTGTAAATGAGATCACCAAGTGGGATAATGTTTGAGCTGATATTAGACCTGTTTTCTGACATAGTCTAGTATTTCTTTCTCCTTGGCTCTGTGTGTGTGTGTGTGTGTGTGTGTGTGTGTGTGTGTATTTTGAACCCAGGGGCATTCTAATTCTACTACTAAGCTACACCCCCAGCCCTCAAAATTACTCCCCCATATTAAAAAAAGTTTTTATTTTTTTAATTTATTTTATTTTTTGCGGTACCGGGGATTGAACGCAGGGGCGTTCTACCTCTGAGCTACACCCCCCTGGCCCTATTTTTTGTACTTTATTTTATTTTATTTTATTTTTTGCGGTACTGGGGATTGAACGCAGGGGCGTTCTACCTCCGCGCTACGCCCCCGGCCCTATTTTTTTTATACTTTATTTTGAGACTGGGTCTCACGAAGTTGCGGAGGGCCTCAGTAAGTAGAGAGAGAAAGAGAGAGACAGAGAGAGCGTGTGCATGCACGCGCATGCGCTAGCTGAGGCTGGCCGTGAACCCGGATCCTCCGGTCTCTGCCTCCCAAAGTACTGGGATTACAAGCGTGCGCCACCACGCCCGGCCTTATTCTTTATTTTGAAACAGGGTCTCCCTAAGTTGCGGAGAGGGCCTCACTAAGTAGCTGAGACTGGCCACGAACCTGGATCCTCCTGTCTCAGCCTCCCAAGTACTGGGATTACAAGCCTGCACCATCACACCCGGCTTTGATTCTACCCATTTTCAGTGGGTAGTTAAGCCTTCTTTTCCATATCACTGTCCTCTGTTCTCCCTTTATTCCATACCATTTGTTTTTTTTTTTGTTTTTGTTTTTTTTTGGTGGTACTGGGGATGGAACCCAGGGGCATGCTACCTTCGAGCTACACCTCCAGCTCTATTATATTCTTTTTTATTTTGAACTCACTAAGTGGCAGATGGCCTCACTAAGCAGCTGAGGCTGGCTGCGAACCTGTGATCCTCCTGTCTCAGCCTCCCAAGTCCTGGGATTATAAGCATGAGTCACCACGCCTGGCTCTTTTTTTTTTTTTTTAAAGATCCCATGATCCAAATCTTATTGTCTAAGAATTTTCAATTTCTCAGAAGAGTCTTTTGAGATAAAAAATACCTCTGGGAGAATCACTTTGTTATGTCCTCTCAGGAAGTTTATTCACTCATTGGCTTGGATTACTTGAATTTTTCTAATTTAGTAGTAGAAAGCCTTAGATTAGGGCATTGGGAAGTATGGACTGGAAAGAAGGAAAAACAGTCATGTAGATTTAATGTTCACCAATAAAAATGAGCACAGTCCTAAACCTCACAAAATAGCCTGTACTTTCAAAAAGAAATAGAGGTTGCCAATAGAGATCTGTGGTAGAGTGCTTGCCTAGCATGCTCTAGGTCTGGGGTTCAATCCCCAACACTGAAAAAAAATATGTTTGTTAATTGCATAAATCCGATAGATTTTTTTGGGGAGGTACTGGGGATTGAACCCAGGGGCATTTTACCTCCGAGCTACACCCCCAGCTCTATTTTTTTATTTTATTTATTTATTTATTTATTTATTTATTTATTTATTTTTGTGGTACCGGGAATTGAACCCAGGGGCATTCTACCTCTGAGCTACACCCCCAGCCCTATTTTTTATTCTTTATTTTGAAACAGGGTCTCACTAAGTTGAGGAGGACCTTACTAAGTAGCTGAGGCTGGCCACGAACCCAGCTCCTCCTGTCTCAGCCTCCCAAGTACTGGGATTACAAACGTGTGCCACCACGCCTGGCTCTATTTTTATTTTTATTTATTTATTTTTGTGGTACTGGGGATTGAACCCAGGGGCATTCTACCTCCGAGGTACAACCCCCGCCCTATTTTTATTCTTTATTTTGAAACAGGGTCTCACTAAGTTGTGGAGGGCCTCACTAAGTAGCTGAGTCTGGACCCGAACCTGTGATCCTTCTGTCTCAGCCTCCCAAGTACTGGGATTACAAGTGTGTGCCACTACACCTGACCTATTTTTATTTTTAATGAATGAATTAATTGATTAATATGTGGTACTGGGTATTGATGTAGTACATCCTACCTCTGAGCTACGCCCCCAGTCCTATTTTATTTTTATTTTGTTTTATTTATTTATTTATTTATTTATTTATTTATTACATTTATTGGTGCATTGTAGTTATACATTTTGATAAATGTCAGGGTATCAGAAGCATGCATGCACACATTGCTCATTTAGCCCTCCCTCAAATCCCACCCTCTTCCATCCCCTTCCCTCCTTTCTGTGCTCAGCATAGTGATTGACTCTGATAAGTTTGTGTGTACACATCATGTGCATTAGTGTATTTCCCTCTTCCCCCCTTCCTTTTCCCTCAGTTAGGTTGCCTTCTTTGCTCAACTAAAGTTTTCTCCTTCTCTGTCTGGGGTTCCCTTCTAAGTCCCATTCTCCCTAGCTTCCACGTATTAGGGAGAACATCCGACTTTTCACCCTTTGTGACTGACTAATCTCATTTATTTTTATTTTGAAACAGGGTCTCTAGGGATGAGAGTCTCACTACTTGCTGAGGCTGTCCTTGAACCTGCAATCCTGTCTCAGCCTCCCAAGTACTAGGATTATAGGTGTGCGCCACCACACCTGGCTTTATTTTGTTTTGAAACAGGATCTTGCTAGGTTGCTGAGTCTCTACATTGCTGAAGCTGTTCTTGAACCTTCAATCCTCCTGTTTCAACCTCCCAAGTACTGGGATTACAGATTTGTATCACCATACCTGGCTTGGGTATTTGATTTATCATGATAAATAGGTAACTGTATAGTTACTATGTGCTAATTTCTATTTCAAGATCTTACAAGTATTAACTCAGTCCTCACAACCTTTTTAGTGTTATCCTCATGTACAGATGAGGAAAGAAGGTGTAGAAGGGTTAAGTACCTTGGACAAGATCTTTTCAGGCTAAGTCTAGAGCCAAAGCTTTTAACCACTACATTGTGTGTACCTCAAGCTTAGGGTTTCAAAATGTAGTATGCAGAGGATGTTAATTCTGTGTAGTCACATAGGTAGTCACAAAATATTTTTCCAGAACTGGATGGTGAGGTGTTTTTTTTTCTTTGCCAGTACATACAGTATGAGATATACAGAATAACTAAATCTGATTGTATTTTGTCGGTGTGTTAGCTACTGTAATTTAAAAAATTTAGATATTAGTTGGGCATGGTTGTGCGTGCCTTTATCCCAGTATTTGGGAAGCTGAGACAGGAGGATCTAAGGTTTAAGACCAGCTTCAGCAATTTAACACCGCTCTCAGCATCTTAGTGAGACTCTTTCAAAATAAAAAATAAAATAGAACTAGGGTATAGTTCAGAGGTAGAATGCCCCTGGATTCAATCCCCAGAACCACACACACAGAAAAAAAATTAGATATTGAAATTGAAGCCAGGCGTGGTGACGCATGCCTGTAATTTCAGTACTTGAGAGGCTGAGACAGGAGGATTGCAAGTTTGAGGATAGCCTCAGCAACATAGTGAGAGTCTCAGCAACCTAGTGAGATCCTGTTTCAAAACAAAAGATAAAAAGGGCTGGAGGTGTATTTTGGAGGTAGAATACCCCTGAGTTCAATCCCTGGTACCAGAAAAAAATACATATTAAAGTTGATCAGTCATAACTGGGTGTGGTGGCACATGCCTATAATCCTAGTACTTGGGCGGCTGAGACAGGAGGATTGCAGGTTTGAGGCCATCCTCAGCAATTTAGCTAGGAGAGGCCCTCAGCAACTTAGACCTTTTTTCAGAATAAAAAATGAAAAAGGGCTGGGTTGTAGCTTAGAGGTAGAATGCCCCTGGGCTCCATCCCCAGTACCCCTTCCCCCAAATTGATCAGTCATTAAGTATTCACTAAGTGTCAATCACATGCTGAGTGTTAATTTAGGCCAGTGGTATTCAAACAGTGTTTGGAGACATATAATGTGGGGTCTTGGAGGCAAACTGTTTTCGTAGTTATATATATGTATATAACTATACATATATATAACTATACATATAGTTATATATATGTTATATATGTATATAACTATGTTTAAAATATATATATTTTTGGTGGTACTGAGGATTGAGCCCAGGGACATTTGAACTCTGAGCTATGCCCCCAGCCCTATTTTATTTTTTATTTTCAAACAGGGTTTCATTAAGTTGCTCAAAAGCCTCGATAAATTGCTGAAGCTAACTGTGAACCTGCGATCCTCCTGTCTCAGCCTCCCAAGTACTGGGATTACAGGCATGTGCCACCACACCTAGCTTCATAGTAATATTGACACTACAATATTTTCCTTTTCTCTTCTCTCATCTGGAATGTAGTGTGTTAACTATATGACATGTGAAAACATTGCTTTGATGGCTAATGGAATGTGTAATGGTGTGTTCTTTCCTTTTTCTTTGAGATATAATTTATAGTACTATAAAATTCATCTTTAAAAAATACACAGTTCATACTTGGATGGCTGAGACAGGAAGATCGTGGGTTCAAAACCAGCATTAGCAGCTTAGTGAAGCTTTCAGCAACCTAGTGAGACCCCGTTTCAAAATAAAAAATAAAATAGGGTTGGGGAGGCCCGCTGCAACTTAGCGAGACCCTGTTTCAAAATAAAGAATAAAAATAGGGCTGGGGGTGTAGCTTGGAGGTAGAATGTTCCTGGCTTCAATCCCCAGTACTGCAAAAAACAAAAACAAAAAAACAAACAAAAATAGGGCTGGGGATGTAGGTCAGAGGTAGAATGCCATTGGGTTCATTCCCTATACCAAAAAAACAAAACAAAAACAACACAGTTCAGTGGTTTTTAGTATAGTCATAAGGATGTGAAACTATTTAATTCCAGAATATTTTCATTATCCCAAAAAGAAATCCTGTACCCACTAATAGTTAACTTCTTATTCCCTCCTCCTGAGGCCTTTGGCAACCACTGAGCTACTTCCTGTCTAGAGATTTGCCTATTCTGGACATTTCCTATAAATGGAATCATACAGCCAGGTGTGGTGGTGCACGCTTGTAATCCCAGTACTTGGGAGGCTGATACCAGAGAGAGGATCCAGGTTCGCGGCCAGCCTCAGCTACTTAGGCCCTCCGCAACTTAGTGAGACCCTGTTTCAAAATAAAGAATAAAAAATAGGGCTGAGGGTGTAGCTTGGAGGTAGAATGCCCCTGGGTTCAATCCCCAGAACCGCAAATAAATAAATAAATAAATAAATAAATAAATAAATAAATGGAATAATACAGTATACAGCTTTTTGTGTCTGCCTTCTTTCACTAAACTTACTGTTTTCATGGTTTGGCCATACTATATCATGTATCAGCACTTCATTCCTTTTCATTTTTATTTTTTGTGGTATTGGGGATTAAACCCAGGGGCATTCTACCTCTGAGCTACACCCCCAGCCCTACTTTATTTTTTATTTTGAAACAGGGCCTCATTAAGTTGCAGAGGGCCTAAGTAGCTGAGGCTGGCCACGAACCTATCCTCCCGTCTCAGCCTCCCAAGTATTGGGATTACAAGCATGCGCTACCACACCCAGCTCATTCCTTTTTATGTATAAATAGTATTACATTCTATGGATATACTTCCCTGTGTTTATCCATTAATTATTTGATTAATTATTTGATGGGTTGTTTCTACTTGTTGGCTATTATGAACAATGCTGTTGTGAACATCATTTAAAAGTTTTTGTATGGATGTATTTTTTGTGGTACTGAGAATTGAACCTAGAGGCTTTCTTACCTCTGAACTACACCCCCAGACCCAATTTTTTATTTCTTTTTTGAAAACAAGGTCTCAGCCCGGCGTGGTGGTACACGCTTGTAATCCCAGTACTTTGGGAGGTGGAGACCGGAGGATCTGGGTTTGCTGCCAGCCTCAGCTCTCTCTCTCTATCTCTCTCTCTCTCTCCCTGTCTCTCTCTCTCCCTACCTAGTGAGGCCCTCCGCAACTTCGTGAGATGCGGTTTCAAAATAAAGCATAAAAAAATAGGGCCGGGGGTGTAGCGCGGAGGTAGAACGCCCCTGGGTTCTATCCCCGGTACGGTAAAAAAAAAAACCAAGGTCTTGCTAGGTTGCTGAAAGCCTCACTAAATTGCTGAGGCCGTCCTCGAACCTGCGATCCTCCTGTCTCAGCCTCCCAAGTACTAGGATTATAAGTGTGCACTCCCATGCTTGGCTTGGATATATTTTTAAATTTTTCTCAGGAGTTGCATTTCTGGGTGTTCTGATACATTTATGTTTAACTTTATGAGGAACTGCCAAACTGTTTTGCAAAGCTGCTAGACCATTTGTTCATTTCCACTAGCAAGATGTGAGAGTTCCAGTTTCTCCATATCCTTACTATCACTTGATATTGTACATCTCTTTAATTACAGCCATTCTAGTAGGTGAAGTTATACTTCATTATGGTTTTGTGTTGTTTGTGGTACTAGAGATTGAACCCAGAGGTCTATACCACTGAGCCATATCCTGAGCCCTTCTTTTAATTTTTAATTTTGAGACAGTGTCTTGCTAAATTGCAGGCCTCTAATTTACAATCCACCTGCCTCAGCCTCCCAAATTGCTGGGATTACAGGCATGCACACCACACCAGCCTCATTATGGGTTTTTTTTTTTGTGGTGCTAGAGACTGAACTCTGGGGCATTCTACCTCTGAGCTATACTTCCAGACCTATTTTACTTTATTTTTGAAAGAGGGTTTTGCTAGGTTGCTGAGAGTCTACTACATTGCTGAGGCTGTCCTTGAACCTGTGATCCTCCTGTCTCAGCCTACCAAGTACTGGGATTGTAGGTGTGTACCACCATGCCTGGCTCATTGTGGTTTTAATTTGCATCTCTATAATGATAATGATGTTGAACATCTCTTGATCTGCCTACTGGCCAAATTTGGAAAGATGTTCAAATCTTTTGCCCATTTAAAATTTTGGGTTGTCTTTTTATTGTTGAGTTTTAAGAGTTTTATATATTCTGAATACTTGGCCCTTCTTAAATATTTTATTTGCAAAGAATGTTTTCCCATTTTGTGGGGTTACTTTTCATTTTCTCTTTAAAATACTTAACTGTTAAAATAACAAAATTTACCATTTAGCCATTTTTTAATTTTTGAAATTGTGGTAAAACACACATGAAATTTTTAGTCTTAGCTGGGTATGGTGGTATACCCTTGTAATCCCAGTACTTGGGAGGCTGAGATAGGAGGATCGCAGGTTTGAGGACAGCCTCAGCAAGTAGTGAGATTCTCATCAACCTAGTGAGACCCTGTTCCAAAATAAAAATTAAAAAATAGGAATGGGGGTGTGGTTGGAGGTAGAATGCTCCTGGGTTCAATCCCCAGTACAAAAAAATTTTTTACAGTCTTAATTTTTAAGTTTACAGTCAGTGATATTATGTACGTTAATAATGCTGGGCATGGTGGTACACACCTGTAATCCCAGTACTTGGAAGGCTGAGACAGGAGGTTTGCAAGTTCGAGGCCAGACTCAACAACCTAGTGAGACCCTGTTTCAAAATAAAAAAAATAAGCTGGGTGTAGTGGTGCATGCCTGTAATCCCAGTACTTGGGAGGTTGAGACAGGATTGTAGGTTTGAGGACAGCCTCAGCAATGTAGAGACTCTGAGCAACCTAGGAAGACCCTGCTTCCAAAACAAAACAAAAATAAAAAGGCTGGGGGCTATAGCTGGCTGTAGAATGTTCCTGAGTTTAATTCCCAGTACTCACCTCCCAAAAAAAGGGCTGGGGGTGTAGCCTGGAGGTAGAATGCACCTGGGTTCAATCCCTGACACCACTAAAAAAAAGTACATTAGTAATATGGTACAACTATTGCCACCATCCATCTTCAGAACTCTTTTCATCCTATAAAACTGAAACTCTATGCCCATTAGACAATAACTTCCTCTTCCTAGCCCCTGGCAACCACCATTTTACTTTATGTCTCTATAATTTTGACTACCTCATGTAAGTAGAATCATGCAGTACTGTCTTTTCATGAGTGGCTTATTTCATTTAACATAATGTCCTCAAGGTTTATTCGGGTTATAGCATATTGCAGAATTTCCTTCCTTTTTTTTGGTGATAATGGGGATGGAACCCAGGGACATTCTACCTCCAAGCTATACCCCCCAGCCCGATATTTATTTATTTATTTACTTACTTATTATTTATTTGTGGTGCTGGGGATTGAACCCAGAGGTGTTCTGCCTCTTGGGCTATAACCCCAGCCCTATATATTTTTTTAAATTTGGAAACAGAGTCTAAATTGATGTGAGCCTCACTGAGTTGCTGAGACTGGCTTCGAACCTGCAATCCTCCTGTCTCAGCCTCCCAAGTGCTGGAATTATAGGCGTGCGCCACCACGCCCAGCTCTCTCCTTTTTTTTTTTTTTTTTGCGATATTGGGGATTGAACCCAGGGACATTCTACTTCCGAGCTATACCCCCAGCCCTATTTTTTATTCTTTACTTGAAACAGGATTTCACTAAGTTGTGGAGGGCCTCACTAAGTAGCTGAGGCTGGCCGTGAACCCAGATTCTCTGGTCTCAGCCTCCCAACTACTGGGATTACAAGTGTGTGCCACCATGCCTGGCTTTGGGTTTTTTTTTTTTTTGGTACTGGGGATTGAACCCAGGGGCATTCTACCTCTTGAGTTACACCCCAGCCCCTTTTTAAATTTTTTTTATTTTGGCCAGGCATATTGGCACACGCCTGTAATCTCAGTACTTGGGAGGCTGAGTCAGAAGAATTGCAGGTTTGAGGCCAGCCTCAGCTACTTAGTGAGGCCCTCCGCAATTTTAGTGAGACCCTCTTTCAAGAAAAAGAATAAAAAATAGGGCTGGGGGTGTAGCTTGGAGGTAGAATGTCCCTGGGTTTAATCCCCAGTACCAGGAGGGTGGAGGAATTTATTTTGAAACAGAGTCTCATAGGTTGCTGAGGCTGGTCTCGAACCTGTGATCCTCCTGTCTCAGCTTCCCAAGTACTGGGATTACAGGTGTGTGCCACCATGCCTGGTTTGTTGCTATGTTTTAACTATTGTGAATAATATTTCTATGAACATGGGTATGTAAATACATCTTTGAGACCCTGCTTTTTTTTTTTTTGTGGTACCAGGG